>CATIWM010176078.1:0-13208 GCA_949671775.1 Mallotus repandus
TATATATGTTTAAATAAATTTAATAATTAAAAATTAATCAAATATAAAAATGAGAATCCAAAGAACTATTGTAATAATTTTATTTGATTATTTTTTACTAAGAGTATATATATTGTTAATATGTATAGTGATAATAATAATTGAATAAATAAAATAAAAGAAAAAATAGACAATGGTTGAAAAGTCACCGGAGGAAAATGTGTTCTTAGTTGAATAAAAGAGTGATGATTTAGTTAAAATAAAGGTCAAAGGTCAAAATTAAACTCCACATTTTGTCCTAATTTCACATTGGACTCTTTTTTTTTTTTTTGAGCCAAATTGGAACTTCTACTTTGAAAATTTTAGACCATGTTAGACTTTGGTAAGTACAATTATGCCCTATAACTTTTTTTTAATATAATTAAGCCTATATATTAATAAAATTTAATTTTAATGGTTACTAACAAATAAAATTGATAATTTTTTTAAAAATATATAAATATCCTAATTATAAAGTTTTAAAAGTTCTTAAAACCATAGAATAATTTTTTAAAATTTTTCTTAAATTTTAAATTTTTTTACAATAATATAACTGGCAGATTGATAGTTGACCTAAAATTTAATTTTAACAGTTGAATAAAAAAAATCATTCATCAATTATTGTGTAGGTCTAAAAATTACTATGTAGGTTTAAAAATTTAAACTAAAGAATGAAATTTTTTAAAAAAATGTAACCGTTAAAATCAAATTTTTGGTCAATTATTAATTTTTTATTTATATTAATGAATAAAATTGGTAATTTTTTTAAAATTTATATAACTTAATTGCAAAATTTTTAAAATTTAAGAAAAATTAAAATTATTTTATAGGTTTAAGAACTTTTAAAACTTTATGATTAAGTTATATATATATTTTAAAAAAAATATCAATTTTGTTTGTTAGATAACCATTAAAATTAATTTTTTATTAATTGATAGTATTTAATTGTACTAAAAAAAGTTATAAGACTTGGTTGTACTCACCAAAGGTTCAATATGGTCTAATTTTACAAGGAAAAAATTTTGATTTGGCTCAAAACAATTATAAGCTCCAATGTGAAGTTAGGGCAAAATATGAGGGTCCAATTTGTACCTTTGACCTAAAATAAATTTTTATTGGACCTTTAATGAGTACAATCAAATCTTATAACTTTTTTTGACTGTAATTAAATCCTATAAATTAATAAAAAATTTATTTTAACGGTTAACTAACAAAAAAAAATTGATAATTATATATATATATATATATCTCCTATAAAATATATATTTTTTAAAATTCTTAAATTTTAAGAATTTTACAATTAAGCGATATACATTTGAAAACAAATGACCAATTTTATTTGTTAATAAATAAATAGCAAATTGATAATGGCCGAATGCTCTATTTCACCCCTGAACTTTACCTTTTTGACCCATTGCACCCCTCAACTTTCATTGTGACCAATATAACCTCTAAACTTCTATTTATGACCTATTTAACATGAGCTGCACAAATCTTGCGCATGTAATAAACGCTAGCTGACGTGCATTAGATGTACTGAGTTGGAATGACATAACACACTAAATGTCATATGTAAAGTTAATTTTACAGTTGAGGTAAAAATATGAACTAAAATTACATAAACAAAACAAAAATTACCAGCTCAAAATGCCAAATCCCTAATTCAAGCTAACCCTAATTGCACCTAAAGCCATTTCCAAGTCTCAAAAAGCTTTATACTTCAAATTGAATGACAAAAGAAGAAAGAATCTCTACGATATTGAACTTTACAAACATGACGCAAGAATAAAATCCAAATCGATATAAAAAAAGTTGATAAGAATCTCAAAAGTAGCTTTGGTGACTTGGATTATTGCATGCAACAAGCTGAGCTAAAATACTTAGCTCGTGTAGTCAAAAGAAGGTATTGAAGAAAAGAACTGAGCTACCTAAAAGCTTCGGTGAAGAAGATTCTTTATTTGAAGGAAAGTATAAATTTGACCCCTTTATCTTGTTGTTGCATGGTTATAATTTGTTGGGATAATGTAATGGAGTAAAGTAATGGTGGTGGTCCTTACACGGAGCAAAGTCAAAGTTTTTGTCCTTACTTTATTATTCAAATGTGCTATTTTTAATATGTTTTTCTCCTTTTTTTTATGATAGCATTGTAGACAATTTTGTCACTGTGAAATGACATCATGAGGGCAAAATCATATGGGGTACACCTCCTAAATATGTTGGTAGTGATTGTACAGTGGAAGAAATGGATTGTGACAAGTTCAGTGTGCCTGAACTAATGTCGTATATCAGGTCTTTTGGTTATGTATCTGTAAGGGGTATATATTATAAGGATAGACAAGGAGGTCAGTCTATTTTATTAGCTACAGACTCAATTATATTAGATGTAGTTAACAAATGAAAAGATGGGGCTATTGTGGACCTATATGTTTCACATGTGGTAGATGAGCCCATAATTAATGAGGTTGGTAACTATAAAGTAAATAACAACAACTCCACGATAAATAAGGGTGTGGATATGATAGTGATGAGTCAGCTGAATCAGATTTTATGGTGGGCAATGTGAGTGATGACAGTAAATCTTCTAATGGAATTGATGTGATTGTGAAGAAAATGATGTTGAGTTTGATGATTTTGTTGAGTTTTTTGAAGTAGTTGTTGAACCACCTGAAAAGGAGGGAGCTGAAGAGGAGGGGTGCTGATGAGGTAGCTTCTGAAGAAGGGGATGTTAAAGAGGGTTTAGATCTTGACAGTGACATTAAAGAGGTTCCGGTTGGTAGTGACAATGATCCTGAACAAAGGCAATTAAAGAAGAAGTTAGAATTACAAGAAGTAATTAGTCAAGACCTGTAGAGACATTGGAAGAAGTACATCTCAGTCCAACAAGTACAGATGCTAGATTTAATAATACAGGCAAGCATAGAAAAGAATAATTTACTAGTGATGAAGATTATTATGGCAGTGATGAACATGGTAGCGACCATGTAGTGGTTGATGATGAGGAGACAAAGCAGCCAATAAGAAAACTAGGTCATTTGGTTCACTATGATCCATACATAGACATTCTATTATGGGAATTAGGTATGATTTTCACTAATGTTCAGCAGTTTAGGGAGGTAGTTCATAAATATGTTGTAGTTAAGGGAATTAAACTTAAATTGAAGCCTAACTAACCTGATAAAGTTAGGGCAAAGTGCTTACAAGATAGTTGTCAATGGCATTGATGTGGTAGGATTCAGAGGGATAGTCAGAAATTTGTTATTAAGACATATAATCAAAAGCATACATGTTCGAGATTGAACAAGAATTTCCACTGCAATAGTGCTTATATTGCATCTTGTTTTAAGGATAAAATATTTTCACAACATGGAATTAAGATTAAAGAGCTTGTAAAAAAGAATTGCATTTGTATATTGGTAAAACTGTATGTGTGAGAGCTAAGGTTAAGGTGTCATCAATAACTATAGGTGGTCCAAATGTTGAGTATGCAAAATTGCATGATTATGTGTCAGAAATACTTAGGTCCAACCCTAGGACAACATGTTTTAGGGGCTACAAATATTTCTAAAACCTATTTATAGTAACCAAAATAAAATTGCATGGATAACCCTTGTACAAACAATTTTAATGACTTACTCTGTAATTCCTACAACTAAAAAAATCTTCGTCCAGGGTTTGCATTAGTTTATTAGGTTTTCACATTTGCGATCTCTCCACAGTGGCACATCGGAACATCGAAGTGACCTCCAACCATAGTTTGCTCAATGAAAACCAAATATACTGAGACAAACAAAAAAAGAAAGCAGTATAATTTTGATTCAAGAATGAAAGAAAGAAAATGATTTGTGAGCAATTGAAAAAAAATGATTTGTGGAGCCATTACCATTGAAAAAAAGAAGATGATTTGCAGAGCTCTCTGTGTTTAAGGGAGAAGACAATGTTAAATAGTGTTCATTGTGTTTTTTACCATTGTCAAATGCCACCTCATCATAGCAAACTGGCCTAACGCGATTTAGAGGGTTTGCAAACATACTCATGTCCACACTATTAAGATAATTGTTTAACATGTAGGATTTGTGCAACTCAGGTGTTAAATAGGTCCTAAATAGAAGTTTAGAGGTTGGATTGGTCACAATGAAAGTTGAGGGGTGCAATGGGTCAAAAGGGTAAAGTTCAGGGGTAAATAGAGTATTTGGTGAATTGATAATTGACCCAAAATTTGATTTTAATGGTTGAATAAAAAAATTTAAAATTCCATTCATCAGTTTAAATTTTTAAATTTACACAATAATTTTTAAACCTTCATAATAATGGATGAATAAAATGTTTTTATTCAATTGTTAAAATCTTTAGGCCAATTATCAATTTGCTATTTATATTCATGAATAAATTTGGTCATTTTTTTCAATTTATATCACTTGGTTGTAAAACTTTTAAAATTTAAGAAAAATTAAAAAAAATTATTATAAGTTTAAAAACTTTTATAACTTTATAATTAGGCTGTATATATTTTTAAAAATTATCAATTTTATTTATTATAACCATTAAAATTAATTTTTTATTAATTTGTAGGACTTAATTGTACTCAAAAAAAATTATACGACTTACTTGTACTCACCAAAGGTCCAATATATTCTGAATTTACAAAGTAGAAGTTCCAATTTGACTCAAAAAAACGAAAGGGTTCAATGTGAAATTAAGGTAAAACGTGGAGGTCTAATTTGCACCGTTAGCCTATAATTTTTTATGGAAAAAAAGAGTAATACTTTAAATGCAATAGAATTAGAGTGTTATACATAGAATAGAACATGCATACTTTAAAATAAGAGGATTTTCTTAATATATTTTTATGAAAAAACATTATAAATTTTAATAATTTAACATACAAGCTTTTAAGGGTGAATATTAAATTATGAAGAAGAATACTTGTCAAATTTTGAGATTAGTGACTTTGCAATTCAACATTTAACATATATATATATATATATATATTGAAATTGCAAATTATATATCAAATTATAATATTTTTGCTATGTTTGCAAGAAAGAATTGTTGTTAGCTCATAAAATTTAGTCTACAAGTTAAAAATTAACGACGTCTAAATTTTAATACCATTTTTTTAAAACTTTTGTCATATAATTATTGTTCTAACTAACATATTTAATAAAAATAACTTTGCTCTTCTCATTTATAAGAGAAATTATTATAATTGAAGGAATGATTAAGTCAGATAATTGAACGATAAAAATCAACGGTATTATACATAAATTGATACAAAAAATTGAATGATAAGTATAAAATACAGCATCTAAAATGATTTTATGTATATTGTATTAAAATTATAAATAGTTTTTTTAATTAATAAAGTGCAAACTTTTTAGAATTGCAAATAGTTTGTCAAATCATAATATTTTTATCAAATTTTAGGTTGGAAATATTTGTAGGGATAATAGCACCACAAGCCCTATAATATGTTTATTTTAATAATTTATTCCCAAAAGAAAATTTATTGACAAATGAGTACTTAAATTTTAAAAATTTTCTCCATTAGTTCTATCTGTTAGTCAACAAAATTTTTTGTCAATCAACTTTTTTATTTTTACATTTTAGTATTTAAATTTTTAAAAAATATATAATTTTAACATTTTATAATTTAATTGTTTATTGATGTTCTTAAAAAAATATAATATTTCTCAAAATTACATAAAATTAGAAACTATAATTAAGTTCAAATTCAATATAAAAATTTTACACTTAATTTTTATTTAAATTTTGATTGGCAATGTATTAAAATAATCATATTATTTTTATTACTTTAAATTAAATTATTAGTTTTCTAAATAACTTATAGTTTTAATTTTACTTTGTATTTTTTAAGAGAATAGTTGAAGTTAAATAGTTTTAGTTTTAATTTTTTTAACTAATTAAAGTACAACTAAATAACAATTTTTATATCATTTATTACTTTTAAAATTTGTGAGTAATTATAAAAAATCATTAGATTTTCTAAAATATTGAAAAATTTAACTAAGTCCTAAACTATCAAAATTAAATATTTTTACAAAGTTTAAGAATTAAAATATGAAAATTAAATAGTTGACTAACGGAAAATTTGTAAAATGATGGATAGTACTAAGATAGTTTTTAAAACTTACAGTACTTGTTTAATAATAAATTTTCTTTTAAGATTTAATTATTTAAATTATAAAAGTTATAAAGACTTGTAATACTTTTATCCTTTGTAAAAACGTTTCAATTTTTTTATACCAATAGGTCTATAACAATTCTGCCATAAGAAAAACTATCTTTTCGCCATAATTCTTTCTGCCTTTAAATAGTTGTATGTCATAGATATTTATAGACGATATGAAAACTTGAAAAATAAGTAGCATGATATAGAAAATCTTCAATATAATTTTTTTAACTTAACAAAGAAAATCAAGGATATAAGAAATAATGGGATTAATTTATAAATTAATAAAATTCGAGAAATAGTTCAACAAGATAAAATCTTTTTATTTTTATTTTTTACAATTGGAAGTTTAAGAGGAGTAGAGAATCGAACTCATAACTTCACTTTATAGTATCCATAACCTGAGCTACTAAACTACAAAAGAATGACAAATCTTTTTACTTTTTGTTCTTAGACTAATAATAATAGCATATAAAAATTGCATATAAAATGTTTTTATGTGGAAACAAAACTTTTCTACATTTTTAGCAGAATAAAATTGGCACTAAATATGATAAAAAAAAGATTTGGTCACTAAAAGGTGCCCATCCACATAATTATGTAAATGTAACTGCCACTAAGTTTGTAAACACATAACATTATATTTTGTTGTTATAATAAAGTGCAACAAATATATTGTCTTGTATAATTAATTTCCACATTGTAATGATGGAACTCAATTCTACAAGAATTGTTAGCATTACTGTGATTTTGTCATAATTTTGTTGCTCACCATATAGGAGGAAGAATGTTGAGCCATTTCCAACACTTATGATATGGTCTGACAATTTTAAAAGACATAAAATGCATGAAATCTAATATCTTAGCACACAACTATGATATTAATTTTAAAAAATAGCTCCATGCTCTCTAAAAGGAGACCAAAAACAATAAATTATATTAACATAACATATGCTGGCAATTAGGCAAGAGAGCAAAACCAATTAGAGCGTTTTTCAATTTGATTCAAATCACTAGATAAAAGCATAAATGTTAGTTTAATCCAAATGGATGGTTTAGTTGTGCAAATTCCCACTAAATTTTTGTGTGAAAATATTTTATAATGAAAACTTCCATATTAAGAACCTTCATGGGGACCAAATTTTTCTGAAGTGATGTCAAGGCTAGCCAGAAAAGTATAAATAGAGATTAGTATTATATTTAATAAGGTGTGGAACACCTCATAATTGCACGAGAAACATAAATATTAGTTTCATAAAGTAAGATAATTATTATTTTATAAGCTAATCTAGTTAAAGATAATACAATTGTGAAAAAAAAGAGGTTTGAAGAAATAATCCTAAAAATATGGCATATTAGTGCTAAAAATTGTAATTTTTTGAATTTTGCAAGTATATATCAAACTTTAAAATTTGGTAAAACTAACCTAATTTGATATATTATTTGTAATTTTCACATAACTGCAATTTAAAAAAAATAAAAAATAAAAATAAAATATGCACGTGACATCTGAAGTGAAGTGGCTAATATTTATTTCTATGAGTTTCATATTTATATGGATGAAGGGTCATTTAAGCCATTAATGTTTATGTCGAGGCTCAAATAAGCCACCCATTTTTTTGTAGGGTAAAAAAAACTAGAGTTTTGCAGTTTTGAACTTTATTTTCCCCTCTTTGCCAAGCGGTACTGACGGTATTGGTTTCTGTTAGAAGCAGTGATGACATATTTGTTAAGTTTTGTCTCCTCTCTCATTTAAGACGTCGAGGTCCATACTCCTCTTTAATGGTGTACCTTCTTTGCAAAAACTAGCAAAGGAAGCTATTAAGCAACAACAATGGCCTCATCTGTGTCATCATCATCAAGATCGACTAGGTCTAGGCAAAATAATGTTGAGATGGATTATGAGGGACCTCCAATATACTGCCCTTGTCGAGTTAAAGCACCCAGATGGACTTCATGGATTGAGAATATCCCCGAGTGAAGGTTTTATGGCTGCCAAAATTATGAGGTAAGTTGGATTGAGAAATTATCTCCTTTTTACTTATATTTGTTTTTCTAAAAAACTGAGGATGTGATGACTATGAATGGCGATTTTGTGTTAGGGAAATAGTTGGGGCTTTTTTCAATGGCATGATGAGGCAATGAATGATAGAATTAGGGATATTATTAACTATTAGAAGATTGAGAACAAAAATCTTAAAGTTGAAAATAGTCAATTGAAGGCAATTAAGAGAAATATAGGAGGTTCAAATGATAGTGATGTTGATGTTGTAATTGCAGAACTTTAGCATGAGTTGAGAAGACTGAAGAAAGTAAGCCTTCAAGAATCCAATAGCTGTAAAAAGAAGATGAGAATGGCAATATATGCTCTTCTTATTTCATGGTGTATTTTCTTAGTTGTGTTTCTGGTAGTTTAGCGTATGTAAGGTGGTAATTTAGTGTATGTATTTTTGTAGTTTAGTGTATGTAAGAATTGAAATTTGTTATGTGCAATATATCATGTTTCTTTGTACATTGATATGTTGTTACCAAAAACACTCAAAATGGAATGTAGATAAGTTAGAAAGGAAGAACTTTATATGGCACTAGTTCGCCTGAAATTTACAAAGTTTTAGTTGGTATACCAATATTTGGTACTAGCACCATAAAATTCAGCATGATAGTATCAAATATGCCTAAATATTATATAGTAAAAAAACAATCCAAAATATGCACAATTGTGATATAGCTAAAAATCAACCCAAAATATGTGCAACACAATAGGTTTATGAGTTTTGCACTCCTATAATGTGTTTAAACAGAAAAACAAATGCTTATATGCTGATAGGTGTAGGAGACAATCTATTAGTCCTTTAACCCCTGGCCACCCATTTTTAACCTTTTACTCTATCTCCTTTTAAGTTCTTGAGCCTCTGCTTGAAGCTGTCTGGTTGTAGGTGGTCCTTGCCATTTTGGACCTAAGGCTTGGTATAGTAGATCACTTGGCTGTGAAATTGATGAGCCATCTCTACTGAACTTGATCTTCCTAATTGCAGTGACCTCAGTGAGTGGCTTTTTCCTCATTAATTCCCTCTAATTTGGGATTGGAAACATTTTTTGTGGATCAGCTAAAATGGTTGACTCGCTAATGCTAACACCTGTAGAAATTGTCCTCTCTCTCTCTTGTCCAGGCTAAACCAACAAATCAACAAACCACCAAACCAACAAATAATGACTGCCAACATTAATGTAAATTTTAACAAATTATGATAGCCAAAAAATCATTAACAAACCAACAAATCAATCAAACAAATCATGACAGCCAACAAATAAACAACAAAATAAACTCACATTGTATGTTAAAGACCCTGTCCTCTCATTAATATAAATTTCATATCCACATAGACCACCTCTCCCAAGTTTGGTAGATGAGTCACCAGTAGTAGATCCCGCCTGCTTCCCCTTATGACTCATTGATTTGCAACACCTCCTTCAATTCCACTTACAGCCTCAGTAGCAGAAACTTGTTGATTTCCACTTATAGCCTCAGTAACAGGCTCAAATGTCTATAATATAAAAGAGAAAAGTAAATATATATATTCATCAACTACCATCTTGTGCAATTGAAAATATACAAGGCATTGAAACTAAATATACTTGATTCCATTTATTCTTATAGGTCTTTCTATTATGCCCTTCTTTGTGGCACCGACCGCATAACTGTTAGAGTCTTTCTTTGAAAGCTTGCCATCTTTTTGTCGAATATTTGATGGTTCATGAGGAACTCAAACTCTTTATTTTCTTGGTCTGCTAGCTAATTTTGACAAGGGTGGAGGTTCAATAGGCTGAAATTGATCTAACTTATAAAATTTTGGGCCTAGAACTGGTTGTATAGGTATCTCATATGTTGCCGAATAGGTAAACTTATGGTACTACTTAGATATCATACTCATAGGATCCATCTTTGAGTAATACAGGGCACAAATTGTATGAGAGCATGGGATTCCTATGAGTTCCCATGCCCTATAAGTGCATAGTTCCTTATCCTACAACATTGTATGCTTATCCTGCCCTTCCCTTATCTCATACCCATTAACACTATTGAACATAACTGTACATCCACATCAATTGTCCTACCAATCTTAAAACAATCATATACAAGGAGGGCTCCAATTATTGATCCAACTATCAGCTAATTTCTTATTCTCTTTAATCTTATTCATCGCTTGCAGCCTAATGTCCTCCAATATACTAATTATTGGCTTTTATCGAGCAGCCAGAATATATGAGTTGAAAGACTTTGTAAAGTTGTTGTCCACTATCATAGATTTACATTTGGAGATGAAGTAGGCTCTACACTATGTATGTGGTGGATACTATATAAGTCCCTTAGCTGTCTTCTATGAAACCTCCCCTAATTTCTCAAGGTTATCTTTAAACTCTTCATCAAATGTGCTCCAAGCACATATTCAAATTTTCTTCTTTAATTCTCCCCTAATCCATTTTTTTCCTCTAGTTTGTATAAATGTACCTTGTATACCACTTGTGCTCGACTTCAGGAAGCAGAGCCTTCACATCATTAATTAAGCCCTAGAAAAGTACAAAGTCAAACATTATCACATTGTCCTAAATAGTTAATTATAAAAATAAATGAAAAAATGAATAGACCATTTGCATATCATTGATTATTGTCAATTGTGAGCCATCTCCAAATGATAATTATTGATGTAACTAGGAAATGAACCAGCGCCAGTTGTTTTTATTTTCGTTGTCCACAATGGCCCGTACAATAGGCAACATCTGATTATCAACATCAAGTCCCACAAAACTCAACAACTGGTCTTTGCATACACCCTTAAAAAAGTAACAGTCAAGGTCAATAATGGGCCTGCAACCAGCTTTCCATCCAGCCCTCAATGCATGGAAGCATATAAACATCCTTCTGAATAACCTTCTCCTATTTTACAGTGCTTCCTTTCATAATTTTATTTTAATTAAGGTCCTAAGGTTGCTGATTTTCAAGGAATGTGCATATGCCTTTAGTTGCTAGAATTATCTCCTATAGCTGCCATACATTTCTTGTATAATCATCCTTTTAACCCTTTTACACTTCTGAAAACTGACATTTATCTTTAGCTCTTCTTTAGCTTTTTTCATCATGTCCCTCACTTTGAATGCTAGATTATTATAAATCTTTGCCCTGAAGTGTCTTGCTAGGAATTTTGCACTTGCACTAGGTATGGTAAAATGTCTGAAGCAAGCATGATTTGCTTTCAATGTTTTTATTGATAAGCTAGGGTTTCTTCCATCCTTCAATATCCTAAGAATAGAAGGACAACCAATTTCATTCTGACATTTTGCTACTATTCTTGAAGGCTCATTAGGATTTAACTTTAATTTGTACCCAAAACGCATAACATACTTCAAGATTGCAACCCTTACTTCTTGTGTATTTGCAAAAGTCATTCCAAACATGAAATGACCTTCCCCATCAGAGCCATAATATCTGACCCTCTCTATTGGTGTAGTTTAATGGTTTTATTTGTCATCAAAATCTTCAAAACTCCCTTCAGCCTCATCGCGTTGTCCACTTTCATCCTCATCCTCTTATTCACTGACATACCCATCCGGAATGATATATGTATAATTGGCTTATCCACTAGGGCCTTTTATGCTTGCACCCCCTCCTTGTGCTGCTGTTTTTGAATTAGGTGCAATTATATATTCAAATGTATCCTCTAATAGAGTATACACCTCTGCACTATGAACATTGGCATATGAACATTGAGTACTAATATCAATGTTCTGTGCACCCACAGACTCAACCATATGCTCTTCTTCTCCTTCTAAATTAACTCCATCATTAGTGTTTATTTCCACATTATACTCCAAGTCATCAGCGTTAACACCTCTAGTTTCTTTGCCAATATTCTTAGAAATAGGAACATTAACATTAACATATTCAGGATCTTCCCAACCAATCTCCAAAATAGTAGGTGCAAACAATGGATGATGAACCTCATGATCATTGAAAAGGTCAATTTCTGCCACCCAACAGTATATTTTTATGTAATCTAACACCCTTCTTACTTTTTCTTCATTAAGTACTAAAAATAGTCCATCTATCAGTTCTCTTCCAAGTTAAAGAATAAAAATTTTCTTCACTGAATGAAAACCATATGTATTTTTATATTTATATAACATATCATCATAACATATATAATCAGCATTAAAATTATACACTATGTCAATTTCACCATTAATGTATTTAAGCATATATTCTTCATACTTCCAAGTACCCCTAAAATGAAACACAAGATTTATAATAGTTGACATCACTGATAACAAAAGAAAACATAAGAAATAGATACATATTTAATACAAATGAAAGAAAAAGCCATTTGAAACACACCACTTTCAACATAAAAAGGTTTGTTGCCAAAAGCTTACCTCTTCTTTCATTCCAGCCATTGTAAAAATAAGCTTTCGAGGCTCAATATTATCCTTTAAGTACTATAAAATTTCGTTGTCTACATCAATTTCCCATCAGTAAATCAATCGGTAACTAGGGTTAAAGTCGAGAGAAAATGGGGATTGTGCTCTGTCTTTAACATAAGCAGAGGGGTGGTTGGGAACTTAATGAATGTAGTATGAACAAAATTTTCTTTACAAAAATGTCTTTCTGACGTGGCTGGTGTGGGGTCCATATTTATTTGCATGTATACCATACTGTAGACGGCAGGGTTTAGCGCGTGCCCAAGTTTATTGCAACCCCGACACTGTTTGAGCTCAGGACTCTAGGGAACACACTAACCACTATCACAAAGACATGACGTGGAGATGTGGAGTTGCCACCCAGGGTAATAACTGGGACAAATCGAAAGTGGTGGTAACTCGATTCTCTAATACAAGCTCGCACCACAACCAGGAGTTCTGGATACGGAATACCAACTTCTTTTAGTCTTGTGTTCATTTAGATTTATTTTATTAATTACTATCTTATTCCCTAATTACATGCAAT
>CATIWM010176081.1:0-15147 GCA_949671775.1 Mallotus repandus
TTAGGAGTTAGCATTAATGAGGGCGGAAGAAGTGGGATTGATGGGAATAATGCAGGAGCTAGAGTTGACTTGAATGGGAAACAAATGAGAAATAATGAGAAAGGAAAGAATGTTGATAGAAATGGAAAGGAGTTGAATCAAAAAGCTGAACATGGGGGGATTACCATTTTAGATATCAAAAGGAGAAGGGTAGATGATATTGAAGAAGAGGAGCACGTGCAAATGGATGGACTTATTTCAGATGAAGTTGATTTAAGTCTGGAGCCAAAAAACTTAATGGAGGTGGGTCCTGGATTCCAGGCCCACCGAGCATTATGACAACCCTAAGTTGGAACTGTCGTGGGCTTGTTGGCCCACGAATAGTTCAGGCCTTGAAGGACTTAGTTTTTGTAAGGAAGCTAAAATTCATTTTCCTTATTGAGACTATAGTCCAACGTGGCAAAGTTGAAAGAGTTATAGATGTTTTGGGCTTTGATGGTAGTTTTGTAGTGAATAGTATTGGTCATAGTGGAGGAATTGCTCTGCTATGGAAAGTTTGCGATAGTGTTTCTCTCATTAGCTTTTCTTAACAACATATCGATGTCACTATGTCCCTTCCAAATATGCTCAGTGGCTTCTTACAAGGTTCTATGGGATTGCTGATAGAGGTAGATGTAAGGATAACTGGAATTTGTTGTGCATTTTGAGTCTCAAAACTCTATTGTCGTGGTGTGTAATCAGTGATTTCAATAACATTTTGAGCTCGTTTGAGAAAAGAGGGGTTGTTGCTCAGCCTAACTAGCTTATTTTTGGGTTTTGCTCGGCGGTAGAGGATATCGGTCTTCATGATCTTGGTATGGATGGGTATCCTTATACAAGGGAACACAAGTGGGGTTTTGATGACTGGGTGAAAGAGAGACTCAACCGAGCTCTTGCTAATGATTGGTGGTGCTTAACTTTCTAAAATATGAAGGTTCAGAATTTGGAGGGATCAGTTTCTGACCATTCTCCTATCTTATTAGATTTTTTGAATATGGTCATTAACAATAGGATTAAGAGGTTTCGCTTTGAGAGTGCCTAGCTGCTCGAGAATGGTATTTAGGAGGTCATTAGAAATAGTTGGAGGAGAAACTCTAACTCTTCTTTAACTGATAAGATTGCTGAGTATGGTGTTGCGTTGGATAGATGGGATGGGTGTATTCTTAAGAATTTCAAGAGTAGACTCAAATGGTGTAGAGATGAAATGGCTAAGTTGAGGAGACTAAGGGATATGGAATATGTTCACAAATATGAGCAAGTTAAACCTGATTATAATCATATCTTAGCGCAGCAAGAAGACTACTGGTGCCAAAGAGCTAAGTAGCACTGGCTTTGGGATGGCGATAATAACACACGATTTTTTCATATTGCTGCTTCCTCTCTCAAAAAAGGTGACGCTTTTAACCAGCTGAAGGATATGCAGGGGAATTGGTGTAGTTGGGAAACAGGGTTGGATGGAGTGATTAAGAGTTATTTCTAAGATTTATTTCATTCCCAAGGTAGCGATGGGAGTGAGATTCTGCAGCATGTTAATTTTGGTGTGAGGGCCGAACAATGTGAAATGTTAGCTGCTGATTTTTGCAAAGAGGATGTGAGGGATACTGTTTTCTCAATGTTTCTAAACAAATCCCTTGGGCCTAATGGGATGAGTCCAGTGTTTTTTTAGAAGTTTTGGAGCATTGTTGGGGAGGATGTGACACAGGCTTACCTTAACTATTTACATGATTTATCTCTTCCTAGAGATATAAATAATACTTCAATAGTCCTTATTCCAAAGAAAAAAAGTCTGCTGCTAGTCACTGATCTTCGTCTAATTTCACTCTGTAATGTCTTATATAAGATTATTTCTAAGATGGTGGAGAATAGGCTCAAGCTGGTTCTGTCTGATGTGATTGCTGATAATTAAAACGCTTTTATTCTAGGGCGTTTGATTACGGACAATATTATGATAGCCTATGAGGTTGTTCACTATCTTAATAGGAAAAAGCAGGGTAAGGATGGCTTTGTGGCTTTTAAAGTGGATATGAGTAAAGCCTACGATCATGTGGAATGGGAGTTTATGAGAAGTATAATGATTAAACTTGGTTTTCGAGGAGGTGTGTTGATTAGGTAATAATGTGTATTTCTTCGGTGAGATATACTATCATTAGTAATGGAACGAAAATAGGGCCTATTATTCGGCAGCATAGGTTAAGGTAGGGGGATCATTTATCCCTGTACCTCTTCATTATATATGCTCAAGGTTTATCAGCACTGCTCATTGAATATGAAAGGAAAGGTTGGCTTTATGGAGTGAAAATTGCAAGAGAGGTGCCCCTACTATTTCACACTTGTTTTTCGTGAATGATTGCTTTATGTTTTTCAACGCCAATAGCCAATAGAGTCATCATATTAAGGAGTGTCTGGAGATCTATGAGAAGGCTTTTGGACAGATAATTAATTTCTAGAAATCATTTCTCTTTTAGTGCTAATACTTTGGTGGTTGATTAAGGAAGTGTTTGTGCTTTACTGGATGTCTCTCGTACTAAGGACCATAGCAAATATCTTGGCTTACCATCTATTGTAGGCCGAAATAAACAACAGTTGTTTTCCTTTATCAAAGATAAGCTTTGGTCGCGGTTACAAGGATGGAAGAAGAGATTTTTATCTAAATCGGGTAAGGAGATTCTTGTCAAAACAGTTGGACAATCTCTTCCTACTTTTTCTATGAGTGTTTTTTTACTTCCCTTGGATCTTTTTGTTGAATTGGAGTGCATGCTCAATTCTTTTTAGTGGGGAAGTGGTGGGCGAGATCAAAGAGGCATTCACTGGATGAGGTGGGATAGGTTATGTGTATCTAAATGCAAGGGTGGTATGGGTTTTAGAAAAATCCATGAATTCAGTTTGTCTATGCTTGGCAAAAATGGGTGGCAATTGATTAATGACCCAACTTCCTTGGTGGCTTGCCTTTATAAGGCAAGGTACTACCCTGACTCTACTTTTACCAAAGCTAAATTAAAGAATAAACCCAGTTTCATTTGGCATAGTATTATGGCTTCTCAGGCTCTAGTTAGGGAAGGGATCAGATGGAGGGTAGGATGTGGGTCTAACATCCAAGTATTAAAGGAAGCCTAGCTTCCAAACGCCCAAAATCCAAGAGTTACTTCTACTGTTAGCCTAGGTATGGAAGGTGCTACGATTAAGAATCTTATGCACATGAATGAAGCTAGATGGGATGAGGATGTAGTGAAAAACCTCTTTAATGATCGAGACAAAGAATTGATTTTTAGTATTCCTCTCAACAGTAGGCATCCGGTTGATAAAATTTATTGGAGTTTGGATGCTAAGGGTGATTATATGGTCAAAAGTGCTTATAAGTTTCTTACAGCACATATTCATAATTTGGGGTAGGACTGGGATTTATAGAAGCGGTTGTGGAGGCTTAAAATCCCTCCCAAAGATAAATTTTTTTTATGGCGTGCGCATTCTATGTGCCTCCTTACGAAAGCTTTATTAATCCAGAAGAGGGTTGATGTGGATCCTAAGTGCCCTGTGTGCAATAAGGAAGCAGAGTCGATTAATCACATATTTCTTTAGTGTCGGTTTGCTAGAGAGTGTTGGTTCAGATCAGTTGTAGGCTTATTAGGGATGCCAATTTCAGATCAGTTGTCGGCTTATTAGGGACGCCAATTTCTTCTCTTTGGGATTGGCTCTCTTTTGTTGCTAATCAACTTGATGTTTATCTTTTACAATAGGTTTGCATGGTGGCTTGGGGACTTTGGAGGAATCACAATGAAGTTATATTGAATAATCATTATCAGTCTGTGTCCAATTTAATTAATAGCACTGGTCATTTTTTATTTCAATGGCAGTCAGTCCAACAGAGCTCCTTTAATGATGGTTGTCATGTGCTGGGTGATGGTTTGGTCTGTTGGAGAAAGCCTTGTGCTAGCTGGTTGAAGTGCAACGTCGATGGTGCTGTGTTTACAGATGAAGGTCAGTTAGGGTATGGTTGGATTTTGCACGGGCATGATAGTGAAATGGTAATTGCTAGATATGGAAGTATCGTTGGGCAGCAGGATCCTAAGCTGGCGGAGGCCCTTAGTCTTAGAGAAGCCTTTAGTTAGATTAAGGATAAGGGCTACTCTCAGGTTATTATAGAATCAGATGCTCTAGTTTTAGTTCAAGCTGTAAGGAAAGTCAATTCTGATTCTAGTTATTTTGGTGTAATTGTTGAGGACTGTAAATCTCTAATTAGTGAGATTGGGAATTATCAATTGAATTTTGTTAGGAGATCAGCGAATGGAGTTGCTCAGTTGTTAGCAATAGCCTCTCATTCAATGTCTGATTCTTAGCAGTGGGAGGATACTCTCCCTTTCTTTATCTATAATGCTTTGGCCAATGATTTGAGGTCTTAATCTATTATCCTTCTTAAAAAAAATGTAAAAAAACATCCCTTTTTACATAAAAATTTTTCATTTCGTTATCAAAAATATCAAATTTATCATTTTTTAAAATTTTCTTCACATTTTATTGTCAAATTTTTTTTCCAGTGTTTTTAATGTAAAAATGATTTTTTGTTTAAAAAATGAAAATTTTATGTAAAAAACATATTTTTTCACATAAAATGCAAAAAATGAGGGTAAATTCTATGAACGATACCAAAACTTTACACTCGATTATAAAATGGTACCATTACTTCAATTTGTATCTTTTTGGTACAAAAACATCAATTTTAGTTGCATCGGGAAGTCCCAAACACACAATCAAGCCAAATTTGATGATGTGGCAACCGAAGATGCCCCATTAGCAGCCATATTGTATGATATGTGAACTAAAAAAACAAAAAAGTGAAAAAAAATAAAAAAAAGCTTAAGTTAATGATGTTGCTTGTTCAGAATTGAATTATTTTAGAATTCTCTCAACTGGTCTGAAAAGCAAAACATCAAACAAGTTGCAATAGTTTGCTGATGTGGTATACGATGTGACTGCTGATAGGGCATTTCTGGTTGCCACGTCATCAAATTTGGCATGATTGTGTTTTTGGGACTTCCCGGTGCAATTAAAATCGATGTTTTAGTACCAAAAAGATACAAATTAAAGTAGTGCTACCATTTTATAATTGAGTGCAAAGTTCTAGTACCACCCAGAGAATTTACCCAAAAAATGACATCTTGAATTTAGAAATGAAAATTTTATCCATGAGTAGTAACAGATAATTTTTTTAGGGTTAAAATTACATGCATAACTCCATAAACTGGGAGCATGTAAATGGGAGGGAAGAGTGTAAAATGAATTTCACTCTCCATAGATATTATTATTCTTATAGCTACATAAATCATTATCTATAAAAATTGTATATTGTAACAGCCCACTTTTTTATATTAAAAAAAACATGCTTCAATTTTATAAATTTATAAATGATTTAAAGATAGAAATTGGATGGTTAAAGTCATGATATTTAAATGTATAGGCATGTGTTTTTTATGTAGCAAATTTATTAATGATATTAATACCCTTCAGGTATATTCTTATACCATTAATGAATTATCTTCCTAATTAAAGGTAACTGGTAGAACAAAGAAAGTCCAAATCCGAGTAGGTGAAGGAGTCCCTTATCAAGAACACTCTTGGATCAGGAAGGAAACCTCCCAAATAGGAATAAGTCCTGCACGAAAGAGGAATCCTATTCTTGTTAGGTTTGCACATCTCATTCTCTATAAATACTCTTTACTTCTTCTCTTATTATTCATTGTATTCTTTTAACTCTATATTCTCTCTATACCCTCTTTGACTTAAGCATCGAAGGATTTATGAGGGAAACCCCATATCTCACCTTGCTCATTTGTTGATTGCTTGATCGCAGGACTTGAAGGTTCCAGAATTAAGTTATCAAATGGCATAGTCTGTGGGGATCTTTTGAGTCAAAACCATCACCAATCTACCAAGCTAAGCAACCCTAAACATGGCATTCAGCCCACCTCCAACTACCAATACTCAGATCAATCCGCCAGGAACAACCTCAAACGCTCCCATCAATCCATCAATCCCTATTCCTCTCATCAACTCATCGGCCCAATCTTTCCCATTGATCCATTGGCTATTATTCATCATGTGGGACTATCATCTCAAATCCCTTTTTTCTGGAGTCACCCAAGGATAGGCGACCCCAGGCACAAGCTTTCCTTAGTATGCCCTACTGCATCATACTAGCAGACCTATTCCTTCTGTGCCTTTCCTAAGTCTTTCAGGAACCCTTATCACATACACACCAAGCCTAAACACAGCAACCCATACACTCAACCTACCTCTCGTAGATAAAGAGGCAATGATCCAAAACATCCAAGCCCAGATGACCCTCATACAATAACAACTGAACGCCCTAGTCCAAGAGAATAACCTTGGAGCTACCAATCCAGAGAACAATGTGATTATACCGACTGTGGCAACTCATAGTGCTCCCGAAAGGGACAAAGAAGCTCAGAAAGATCCTGAAGGGGAGTCAAGCACAAGTTGTTCGGCCTTAGATGATTCCCAGATAGCTCAGAAGGTAGAACAAGTAATCCAAAAAGCTCAGACGGGGTCAAGAAAGGAAGACGAATGTGTCTTAGAGGGGACAACACCTTTTATGAGTAGAATAGTCAGAACTGAGATTCCGTCCAAATTCAAACTACCATATTTGGGCCAATACGATGGAACAGGAGATCTAATCATCCGCGTCTCTTCATTCTAGACTGAAATGGTGCTCTAAAATGTGAATGATGACATCTTATACTGAGTCTTCCTAAGCACGCTCACCAAAACTACTCAAAGGTGGTTTCATCAACTACCTAAGAATTCTGTTTTGTCTTTTGAAGAATTGGTGGAGAAGTTCATAACTCAGTTCATCACCAATGTTCCACTTGCAAAGAATATAAATGATCTCCAGATGTGCAAACAGGAAGCTACAAAGTTACTAAGAAGCTATTTAGACAGGTTCAATAAAGTTGTTATGCAGATTGAGAACTTGAGTGATGAAGTGGCCATAGAAGTAATGAAGAATGGAACATAGCTAGGGAAGCTCAAAGATAAGATCATGACTAAAGAGCCTACCACTTTCTTTAAGGTAATGTCCATAGCAATGAAATTAATAAAACTAGATGAAGATAAAAGAATGCGTTGGGATGATGATAGAGTGCCTTCAAAAGAGAGGAAAGGTCAGAATTCAAAAGGCCTAGAGTTCAATGCTTAAACTTCAGAAGTTCAATGCTCAAACTTCAGAAGTCCAATTGAAGGGTTTAGAAGAGAAACCAAAAGTTATACTCCTTTGAATGCTTGAAGGTCAATAATCCTTATGTGGATCAAGATGAATGGAGTCAGAATAACTCCGGTAAGAAGATTGAGTCCTTTTAAAAGGGAACACTGGATAAGAGATACTATTATAAATATCATCGGGATTATGGGCACGACATTGATGCATGCTGAGAACTTAAATGGGCCATTCAACAATTGATGAAAAATGGAAAGCTGGGCAGGTTCACGGACAATGTAAGAAGGGATTGAGACTCGGATGATCATGATAAGCCGCATCAAAAGAAAGTCTGTAATGAGGTGGCCAGAGTCATTAATATGATAGTTGAAGGGGAAACACCAAATGAGAAAGGTTAAAAAGAACTCAGAAGGAAGAAAATAAGATGCCAAAGCAAAACTCAATCATCACCTTCGGACAAGAAGATGGAGAACATGCTCGACACCTTTATAATGATGCCTTAGCCGTAAGTGCCTACATCCAAAATTATCTTGTGAAAAGGCTTTTGTTGGATAATGGAAGCGCTATCAATGCATTGTCATGGAATGCCTACAAGGCTATGGGAGGCTCAGTCATTGATCTTAAAACTATTAAGGATCCCATCATAAGCTTTTGTGGAGGAACAACCCAACCTATAGGGGTAGTGGAACTAGCAGTGGAATTTGGAGACCGAGAAACCGGAGATATAAAAGCAGTCAGATCTTTGTTCAACATCGTAGACCTTCCACTTACTTATAATAGTATCATCGGAAGGCCTATTTTGTACAAGATTGATGTAGCCACAAGTATCAGGCGGTTGACCATGAAGATCCCTGTAGAAGACCGAGTTATAACTATACTGAGAGATCAGTCCATGGAGAAATAGTGTTACCAATTGGCTGTCAAGCCTCAGTTAGACGCATTTCCCCTAGCATCTTTAGAGATAGAAAAATAAGGTGCCAATCCAGAACCAATTGAGCAAGTCCAGACATTACAAATAGATAAAGAAAAGACAGTTAGAATTAGAGGCGAGCTTGATGGAGGCATAAAAAAGAGCATAGGTGAAGTTCTTAACAAACTCTCAAATAGCTTTGCCTCAAAAGCATCAGAGATAGTAAGGGGTAGATCCTTGGATTGCGTTACACAGCCTGAACATCAACCCAGGAGTAAAACCTATAACTCAGAAGAAGAGGAAATTCACGTATGAGAGACAGAAAGTGATAACTGAAGAAACACAAAAGCTATAAGATGCCAGATTCATAAGGGTAGTCATACACCCAGAATGGGTAGACAATGTGGTACTAGTTAAAAGGCTAATGGGAAGTACGTAATGTGTGTTGATTACACGGATCTCAATAAAGCTTGCCCTAAAGATAGCTACTCGTTGCCAACAATTGATAAGTTGGTAGATTCAATCACCTATCACAGTTTATATAGTTTTATTGATGCTTCCTAGAGGTACACTATATTCCAATGAAAGAGGAAGATCAGGAGAAAACATCCTTCATCACTCATGAGGGCCTTTACTGTTACAAAGTCATGCCCTTTGGGCTAAAAATTGCTAGGGCAACTTATCAGAGACTGATGAATCATGTCTTCCAAGATCAGATTGGGAAAAATGTGGAAGTATATGTGGATGACATCATTATTAAGAGCTAGTGAGTAGAACAACATGTCGAGGATCTTGAGCAAATCCTTGGTATTCTCGATCAATATCAGATCAAGCTTAATCAAGACAAGTGCGACTTCAGAGTAAAAGCAGGGAAGTTCTTAGGTTTTATGATTTCACATAAAGGAATAGAGGCAAACCCAGAGAAGATGGAGGCCATTATGAACATGAAAGCTCCTAAGACACTGAATGAGCTCTGAAAGCTTAATGGCAGAATCATGGCTCTTAGAAGGTTCATCTCATGCTCAGCCAAAAATTGCTTATCTCTATTTCGAGCTTTAAAAAATTATAAGAAATTTAAGTGGAACAACGAGTGCTAGGGAGCATTTAAAGAAATTAAGAAGTTCTGTCTTCACCTCCATTACTCAGTCGGCTAATCCTACATGAGGTTTTATACTTGTATCTCTATATTGGACACAGATCCTTTGCTTCAGTGTTGGTTCGAGAGGAAGGGAGCCAGTAGAGCCCAATTTATTATGTCAACAAGATACTCAGAGGTTTGAAAGTCTAATATCCCAAGATAGACGAGCTCGCCATGATGGTTGTCCACATGCTAAAAAGCTCAAACAGTACTTTCAGGCTCACTCGATCATGGTCAAAACTAACTTCCCGTTGTGAAAAATTCTCCAAAGGCCAGAAACTTTAGGATGACTCGTCCAATGGTTAGTTCAACTGGGCGAGTTTGACATTAGTTATGCGCCTTGCCAACAGATAAAAGTTCAGGAACTGGCGGACTTTATCCAAGAGATGACCGTAGAAGAAGTAGTTTCTCTTTTATACCTGGAATGGTGACTATACATAGATGAAGCATCAGGAGCAGAAGGGTTTGGAGCTGGAATTGTTCTAATTGGACCAAGTAGAGTTAAGATCAAATATGCAGTTCAAATAAAGTACAATGCCACCAACAGTGCAGCTGAGTATGAAGCACTACTCACAAGACTTAGGTTGGCCATAGAGATCCAAGCTGAGTATCTTAAAGTATACTCCGACTCTCAACTAGTGGTTAATTAGGTGAAAGGAACATACTAGGTTAAAGAATCAAGCATGATCAAATATATGGAGAAGGCAAAACAGCTCCTCAAGAAGCTGGAATAGGAAGGGGGACAAAAGGAAATATAGCAAATCCCTAGAAGTGAGAACACAGAAGCAAATTTATTAGCCAAATCAGCATCAGAAGACAACCAAGTATTCAAAGAACTTGAGTTAACTGAGGAACTCACTAGGCCAAGCATTGAGGGAGCAGAAGTAATGAATACTTAAGAAGTAGCTGAGTGGATGAAGCCAATCATATAATACCTAGAGCAGGGTATCTTGCCTGAGGATAAACTAAAGACTTGAAAATTAAAAAATAGAGTTGTGCATTATTCTATGTACAATGGTGAACTTTATAAAAGATCCTTGTCTCACCTATGGTCAAAGTGTGTATCCCCAGAAGAAGGCAATTACGTGCTTAGAGAGATCCAAGAGGGGATATGTGGGGCTCACGAAGCTCAAAACTCGTTTTTTTGGAAGGCATTATTGTAAGGCTACTACTGGCCTAACATGTCCAAAGTTACATTCTAGCTTGTTTAGAAATTCCCCAAGTGCCAACGGTTTGCTCGCCTAACACATAAGCCTTCTAACACTCAGTACCCAATTAGGAGTCGGTGGCCTTTTGCTGTCTGGGGAATGGATATCTTAGGTCCCTTCCCAGTCTCAACATCTCAGAAGAAGTTCCTGAATGTGGCTATTTATCACTTCATTAAGTGGATAGAGGTAGAGGCTGTCCCAACCATCACTGAAGCTCGAATTCAACATTTTTTTTGATAGAGGTTATTTGCAGATTTTGTATACCTCATACTTTGATCACAGACAATGCGAAGCAGTTTGACAATGAGAAGTTCAAGACATTTAGGTCAGATTTAGGCATCAAACTCATATTCACCTCAGTAGCTCATCCTCAGATGAATGGGTAGGCAGAAGTTACTAACAGAATCATTATACAAGGCCTAAAAAAGAGGTTGGATGAAAAGAAAGGAAACTAGGTTGAAGAGCTCAACAATGTCATATGGGCATACAAAACAACACTCAGAAACTCAACAGGAGAAACACCCTTCAGGCTGACATACAGAATGGATGCAGTAATACCTGTGGAGATTGGGTCATCAAGCTACCGAGTCTCAGGAGAGCTTGATCCGAGCATTAATTATCTTAATGCTCGGATATGTTTGGACTTGCTTGAGGAAAAAAGGGAACAAGCATTTATAGTCTCAGAATCTCAAAGGCAGAGAGTAGCCGGATATCACAACAGCATGTTCGACTGAGACAATTCAAGGTCGGAGACCTCATGTTGAGAAGAGCGAACAATGGCAAAGGCAGTTCTAGAACTGGCAAGCTCAGACCTAACTAGGAAGGTCTTTATCAAGTCATAGGAAAATCTACTAAGGGCGCATATAAGATAAAAGATATACAAGGAAAAGAACTGCCCCGATATTGGAATTCAAATAGTCTGAGAAAATATTGTTAGTAGAAATATTATAATCAAATGCAAAATCCATGATGAAATAAAATCCCTTTCATTCATTTTTAAGAAGTCCTTACATCATTTCAAAAATAGAATAAATAAATATACACATTTAAGCATTTGTCTCAGGCTAGGGAATGGGGCTTTCTGAGAGGGAGAGGCTGATATTCTTGAGCAACTGACCATCAGAAGAAGCACCGGTGGCAGCAACATCAGCCACAACAGCCAAACTCTCTCCAGCACTTTTAGGATCAGTTGGATGCTCGGAGCTAGATTTCTCAACAATGACAGCAACAACTTTCTTTCCAGTAGCATTTGGATCCCTACATTGCTTAGAAGTAGACTTCTTTGTTGTATCCTCCTCAGTAGCTAGCTTAGCCAAGTCATTAAATGTTAACTTTTTTAGCTTAGAGAAATCCAGATTGCTGTGCTGAGCAAGTAATACCCTACAAGATTCAGACTTATAAGCATTGACTAATACCTTCACCATCTTCTGGTAAGACTTTAAGTCATCACTCCGGGATTGCTTCTCTTCATCCAGTTTCTTCTTCAGATCATCTAGCTAGTAGTCTTGCCTTTCTATCATTTTAGTAAGCTTAGCTTATGATAGCTCGAGCTCCTGTATCTTCTTCTTACTGGCCTCTACCCCGGACCTAGCCTTGAATCGCTCAGTTTCAGTAAAATCCAGGGCTTGCTTGCATGCTTCAAGTTTTTTCTCGTAATCTAGGGTGATGGAGCCTAACTTTTCTTCCTTCAAATTATTCTCACTTTTTAAAAAGAATTGATTGTCATTCTACAGTAATAGCCCTTGTGCCAGCTGAAAAGGAAAGATGCTAAGAAACTTTCCAATTAACAATATTAAAATAAAGAAGTCAAAGAAGTGCCTCCAGGGTATGGGAAATCAAAGTGTTGGGAAGCTTATCTTTGTCTAGATCCATCCACTAAAGAATATCCTTTGGAAGATACAGGGACTCAGCGTATTGATCCTGGATTTGAACATTTTGGATGCTCATAGGATTAATTTTTTGCATTATCCATTTCCTTATATTCGGACATCCGGGGATCCGAGGGCACTTGACATAAAGCTCGGTTCCTTTTATCAGCTCCTCTTCATCCAGAGCTTCATCCCGTGACTATTTCTTGGACACATCAGTAGCCAGTCCCTGAACTTGGCTTATTATCAGATCCTCAGTAGCAGTGGAGGGAGCATCAAAAATAACTTTAGGGTCCTTCACCTCTAGGGTCAGGTCCATGACCTCTAGACGTTGATCCTGAGATTCTGATGGCTCATCATTTGAGAAGTCCATCTATTTCCAAAAGTCAGCCATCTATAAATAAAAGAAGAGGAAAAGGTTTGAAAAATACCTTTACGAAGATCAAAATTTACCATCATTATTTACTCTGGATCTATAAGGACACATTCTCTGAACATAATGCTAAAAAAAGTCTCAGCAAATATGCTTTCCAATATGGTTTGCTCATGAAGCTTCCTTATCACATCGACCACCTCATCCAAGAATCTTGAGGGTCGTGCTACTCGTTGGCAATCCTTCGCCCATTGACGACGAACATCAATAAAGTCTATAAAATGCTCGATTACGAAGAATTGGTGTCTCCAGGTTTTGGGCAAATCAGGTTGCTATGTTTGGGCACTGTCGATAGAGAAGGTTAGTTCTCTTGTCTTCTTGGCTAAACTATACATATACCGAAAATGTGATAAATATGCAACCTATCCATCTTATGCATAAGTTCTATATACCCGGTCAAAATACGATAACTGTTGGGGTGAAGCTAACCAGGGGCAATCAGATAACGATTTAAAAAGGATCTCACAAAGGGATCTAATAGAAACCTTAACCCCCTTCCATCTGATCAAAGTAAATCACTATTTTCATAATCTCATACATATGTGTATGAGCCTTAAAATCCCTATCCACTGTGTGCAACTTGTATTCTTATGGAATTCCAAATCGCCTCCTATACCACTTCAACATGCTCTTATTTACCCTAGATTCAAATATATCAAATTTAACTTGCTCCTGAGGGGCCATGCTAACTAGCAAATGATATAATGAAAAAAAAAAAAGAAAACTAAATAGGAAGGCATAAAGTATTCACCTAGAACAAAAGAAGAACCTGGCAACGGATATAAAGAAAGCGCAAACACTTCACAGAAACAAAGTAAAGGCAGAGTAGTGCAAAGAGGAAGAAGGCAAAAGTGGTTTCTCAAACATCTTGATTTCCCATTTATAAACTCAAAGAAGGTTCTAGTTAAGACTCTGACTACCCTCACAGGAAAGATGTCCAAAGCCATATAACAAGGGCATAATAGTTATAACACTCTGACATCAAGAGCCATGATTAGTGCAGTTATTAAAGCACTGTCCTATCAACAGGCGCCACTCTCCAACTGCAAATTCGCCACTGAAATTGCCATGCCTTCTGACATACACATAGACATGATGGTTTTCAAAATTCAAACTGAGGCATATCAACAGGCATGAAGTTCATGCTTCCTAATTAAAGCACACACTTTTATAGGCACTCGGGCCTTGCTTCTAAAGCACTAAGCATCACGACCACATGGTCGTCGACACTCGGGCCTCCCTTTTAATGCACCTAGAGTATAGGCACTCGGGCCTCACTTCTAATGCACTGAGAGTATAGGCACTTGGACCTTATTTTTAATACACCGACCATCAAAATTCCAGCGATGGTTGGTCCTATTCTACGTGTTACCATAACACTGGTGGGTTAATCCCTCGGGACATTTCATAAACACCAAGCATCTATAAGTCCAGTTGGAATCTTCATATCTATACTCAGACATCATAGAATTTTGAGACTAGGTACTGAGCATCTTCAGCATCAATGACTGAGGCTGGCCACCTCATCTCACCCTTAAGCATCAGACACTCTTCAGCACTCATTAGTTTAAGCAATAATCATAGCTTCTTTGATATCCAGAATACTCGGATATAAATATCCAAATAGGCTTTCAGGGGAAACTCTTGATACCCCTTAAGTATATTACTATTCCATTAATGAATTATCATCCTAATTAAAAGTAACTGGCAGAATAAGGAAAGTCCAAATCTGAGTAGGTGAAGGAGTACCTTATCAAGAAGACTCTCAGATAGGGAAGGAAACCTCCCAAATAGGAATAAGTCCTGTAACAAATCATATTCCTTTTAGGTTTGCACATCTTATTCTCTATAAATACTTTTCACTTCTTCTCTTATTATTCATTCTATTCTTTTAGCTCTCTATGCTCTCTAAATTCTCTCTCTACCCTCTTTGACTTAAGCATCGTAGGGTTTGTAGGGGAAACCCCACATCTCACCTTACTCCTTTATTGGTTGCTTGATCACAGGACTTAGAAATTCTGAAATCAAGTTATTAGATATGAAGGTGGAAATTGGGTGGCTAGAGTCATAATATTTAGATTTGGTATGCATTTTTTCTATAGTAAATTTTTCATTTCATGTAGAGCAGTAATTGTGTGAATACATTTTTTTTATATATTATATTACCATCTTAAAGCCCATTAATTCATCCAGAGCTCAAATCAATTGTTTGTTAGTTAGAGCTTACAAGCTGAATAGACATGAGCTACACCACACAACCACCACTTCCCCTTTGCAACTCTCTTATGGAATAATTATTAACAGTATTGGTTAGTAATTTTATTTGGAGATTGAACATATATTT
>CATIWM010176100.1:0-10947 GCA_949671775.1 Mallotus repandus
ATTTGACTTATGTCTATATAAATACTTATACTTAAACAAAATGAGAAGTATTAAGTTTATTAAATTTTATTAATGATTATTTGAAAAGTGTAAAAGAGTAAGCTTTAGTGTCCATCTCGGGCTATGTGAGACGAGATGAGATACTAATTGTCCACCTTGGGCTACGTGAGACGGGGTGTGACAATCGAAGACTTAGGTCGTTTAATAACACCTAACACCATCGAAGACTTGAGTCATTTAATAACACCGACCATCAACAAAGACTAGGGTCATTTATTAACACCTACCACCGTCAAAGACTCAGATCATTTAATAATACTAAGCATTAATAAAGACTAGGATCATTTATGAACACCTAGCACCATCGAAGACTTGGATTGTTTAATAACATCAAGCATCAATGAAGACTAGGGTCGTTTATTAACACCTAACATCAACAAAGACTCGGGTCACTTTGCAACACCAAATATTTTCAAGTCTTGGACCAACACTTTCGAATGCATATCCTTTTTTCAGAAATCTCAAACATAAATATCCAAACAAGACTTAGGGGGAGACTCTTGATACCCCACATCTATATCTTATCTTCAAAAGGATTGCAACCCTTCAAGGAAAAGAAATATAAAGGGAAGAATGCTCAATTTTATAAGGAAAAGGTCTTTAAGTCCTACAGAGAATAGAACTCTCATCATTGAGGAATCCAAATCTTACAAGGTTTGAGTAAATATTTTTTCAATATATACTTTCCCTCTGCTTTCTATTCAATCATCCACAACATTCTCAACACAGACATAGCATTCTTTACATTTAATATTTTCCTTTCAAACCTTTACTAACTTAGGTATCAGAGAGTTTGTGGGAATTTCCCCACCCATTCATTTTGCTTCTTTTATGGACGTGTGTAAGATTCGAAGGGTTCCCAAACGAGTTTTCAAGACCAAATTGGTATTACTAATCTTAAAGATGTGGGTCTAAACTATATAATTAGATTTGTTCAAATGCAAGGAAGGTTATGTGAAATTAATACATTAGTGATACAAATAATTGAACTTTTCTTTTTCGTACACATTATTAATATATTTGGTGCAATCGCATTTCTCTTTGACCAAAAAAATAAAAAAAATTAGGAATTCATCGTTTATCCTTCCCTCTCCATAAGTTAACACTCTAACTTTAAAATATTTTAGTATTATTTCTTTTGTGTTGTACAATCAAATTTATGGAACTTTATATTAATTTTTTACATCATGAAAATTTGGCTAAAGTGGCAATTAATCCAAAATCAACCGAGGTGTAATTAATCTAAAATCAACTATTTTAGCTATTTAATCCAAATAAATCACAATATAGGCAATTGGCCCCAATTTTAGGTAAGTGAATACCACACTCTTATTAGAGCAAGTAAAATGTGTTAATAATGATAAAAAAAAAATTCCTTTCTTTTCTTTTCCTTCTGAAAATATTGGGTTAATCAACCATTAACACCATCACTATCTCAATACCACCATCAGTTATCCCAACAACCCTACTACCTCCTAAATTAGTACCTCTGCTTATATCTCTATTACCAACAATTCCATTGCTATCTAAATTAACACTGCACCAAACAACTCCACCACCACCCAAATTAGCGATGGTTACTAACAATCCCACTGCTATCTAAATTAATATTGCACCACCGTTCAACACCACCACTAGCCTTAGTAGTACCACCATCATCCTCAATAGAACCACCACCACCAACAAATTTAATCAAAAAACATGAAAGCTAATTACATTAACAAAAATAGCATATAGAATCTATCAATAACAAGAAGCAAAATTAGACGACCCAATTGATGCTTTATCCTTATAAATTCAACAATTATATTTAACTAGGCAAATGCTCGTATGTTGTAGCTGAGCTTAGGTTGTTTCAATGAATTGAAATCCTTCATTTTTATTGTCATTGTTGAAATAAGATACATTTGCAAAATGAACATTACCATTATTTTCCTAGCTTGATCAAACGTTTAAGAAAATTTTTGGTGCTCTTAAAAATTATGAGACCATACTTTTTGCTTTTAATATTGTTGGCCTTCTGTCTCAATTGCTTCTTGCCTTTCTAGCATCTATAAATGTGTTGAAGGGAAATGCCAACAATTTCCAAAACCTTCTGTTGGACTTCATCAATAAGTTTGCATCGCCATGAAACTTTGGTTTTGGGATATCATATTTCAAATAGTTATATCTATACCCATATTGTGCATTCACTTTACATTTGCTAAAATCACCAACTTTAATATTTATTTATTTCAGATTGTGATTTCAAAGTTTATTTATTGCCATCATTTTACAGCATATAGTCATCTAAAACCCAAATAAAAACATAGTCATAATTGATACAAGATATTATGCAGCACTTGATTCAGGCATGACCAAGTTAAGAGATATCCCTAGAAAACCCATATGATAGAGGTAGATATGACAACCTTACCGAAATTTATAAATGAAAAGTTTGATGTATTAGTTTTTAAAATGATAAAAATCTTTATCTTGAGCAAGTTGTGAGACATAAGATATTTAATTAGGCACTTATCTAATGTAAAATCTCTCTCTATTTATCTATCTATCTATCTTTGCAAAATAGTTTAGCCACGTTCACTAAAGTAATAGAAAGGCAAATTTTGTTCAAATCCATATTAAGCTCAAAAATTAACACCTCAATAGCACTAAAACTCATACATGTCCTAACTTTTGAACTTAAATTGATTAGTCTATTGCTAGCAATTAAATAAAAGACAAAAGTAACAACTAATACAAAATTTGTATTAAAACTGCCTACACTGACTAATCTTGTATAACCATCCTACATGAACTCAAGCATAAATTTATGCAAATTATTTCAAAACTGTATGGCTTTTGAAACTTGTTAACAATGCTAAGCATGCCTAATAGAATATTATCACACAAAAACATTCAACAGGGTTAAAAAAAAAAAGGATAGATAAGGGAACATAGCATATCTTAGCATGACCCAATTTAAGAAGGTTAGTCCCAAAATTGATGGCATTGCTTCCAAAGAGATTGATAAAAGCTCCAATGATCCACTCCCCTTTAGATTAGAGCTTGTAAATCTCAAGAGCAGAGCTTCTAGCTTGCATACGATAATTGAATCCAAATTGTTAGAAATGGGGCTTGGTGATTAACGACTCTTACAATCAACACATATGCATTCAAATAAACCCTAAATTTCGGTAAATAACAATCCCTAAATAGAATTTGAATATAAATTTCTATGTTCTACCTATAAAAATTGAGTTGTGATTATGCACAGCTAATGGAATGGAATTCTACCTCAACTGTTGTCAAATTTTAAAGATAAAATTTAAAGAAGGCATTTAAAAATTCAAGAATGACCTCCCATGATATAATGTTCAAGTTCCAAATTGCTATCTTTCACTCTTCTTTCATTAGCAGTGTGATCATGCGAGCACAATACCTCCTATGTCTGGAATCTTTAATGCATGTGCATTAAAGAGCATCAATCCATCTCTTGGAAGAATTTGTCATTATCAAAAGAAAAAAGTCTTCCAAAACACACCCTTCTCTTATTATGCCTAGAAATCACAACAATAAGAGAAAACCACAATCTCCCCCTCCAACATCTACCAATCAAGAATCAAGATATCAGAGTTTAACACTCTGCTCGAATTTCTTCTTGAGCCCCTTAATTCTAAATCCAAAATAAAGAATTAAGTTCAACTCTTTGCTGAAAGAATTGAATATAAGATCATTACATCTCTCTTGAATGATTAAAAAACCACAAAAAAAAAAAAGGAATCACTAAAGAAAATGTAAATTGTCTATATGGCGAGAAAGAAAATAGGTTTTTTCTTAGTTTAGATAGAGAAGGTGTTCGAGTTCTGATTGATCTCTAAAAGAGAAATATGAAGTTGAGAATTAAGAAAACAAAACGAAAAAAATAAAAGAAAGGGAGAGAGACGAGAAGCAGATAGGGCAATGAAGAGCTGTAAGCCTGTAACCCTTCCATTTTTTCGGTTATCAGCAGAGCGTGGAAAATAAAGAAGGCGTGGAAAATGAAGAGAAGGCTTGTGGGTGCAGATGATGAGTAAATAAATACTGAAAAGAGGGAGTGACAAGTGTCAAATATTACAGAATAGCAACATGTAGTGCTCTGCTTTATTTATTTATGTAGAATAGATATAGATAGAGATAATAACCTAATCACCCATCATTGTCATTACTCAAATAACATTACCCATTAATGATTGAATAAGGGTGGTGGTAATTCTGAATGAGAAGGAAAAAAAAAAAGGAATGTATTAAGAAAAGGAACAAGAAGAAAAAATAACATAAATAGTACTATCATTGATGATAACTAGATGGGGGCAGCATCGATGGAGTGAGTAGAGGCAGCACCAATTGGACGAGTGGGAGCACCATCGAATGGGTTGGATTTAGGGTACTAATTTGCTAATTTTGAATGACAAAAAAAAAAAAAAAGAAGAATAGTGAAGAAAACCAAGGAAAAAAAAAAAGAAGGCAATAAAAATGGGTGGTGGTGACCACAACTACAAGCTTTCATGGTGGTAAAATCTTCTAGGCTCCTCTTAGTTTGTTGTTCTTGATCTCCTCTTAATTTAGCTAAAGATTAGTGAAGATGATGTTGATGAATATAGATTGAGATAGCCTTGGTGAAGGTGGGTGGAGAATAGTGGTGGTGGGATATAGAGGTGATGGACGGTGATTAGATTAGTGATGGTAGCGGTGAGGGAGATTTTATTATTATTATTATTATTGGAGAAGGAGAAGAACAACGGTCAGAAAGAAAAAGGTCTGAGATAAATATAATTTTATTATTTAAAATATTTATTTTTGTAAGGTTTTAAATTTGGGGCTAATTATCCAAATTGTTAATTCTTTGGATAAAATAGTCAATAAAAAAAAGTTTCGAGGATAATTGCACCTGGACTGATAGTTCATAGGGCAAATTGCCACTTTAACCGTTAAATTTATTGAATACCATCACTCATCCCATGTCCGAAAACTTTTAGTTCAAACCCAGTGAGTGATCTGCTGGACACGTTCCACTACTTTACTGAACCAGTGACAATTATTTTTAATTTTTTTTCTTTCAATTTAGATTTTGATCTGATAAGACAGGACATAATAGAGGCACCCATTTAACTTAATAATAGTTTGGCATGCCTTGGAAGATTCTTTTTGCTGTTAAATGGTGTTCCTTCGAGTCCAAACTCCTTTAGCTTCATTCACAACATTCTTTTTTTTCAGCTCTTCATGATAAAAACAGTAAAAATTGCAATCTGATCAAACTTCAGATCATCAACTGCTCAAATTTTTTTTTCTAAAGAAAAATATCAAAATCAACAACAGCTTTTCAAAGTCCAGTACAAATCCTAAATCAAAAAAAAAAAAAAAAAAACCCAAAAAGAAAAATAAAATTATAACAATTAACAGTGTCATTTACACAAAATCAAGAAAATCAAGAACAGAAAAAGGATTAATTTAGCAAAGCAAAAATTAAGCCAAAAGAGGTGTCCTGAAATCAATATTTTCATTTTGATTTTGAGCGATATTTTCTTCTTCTTCTTCTTGTTCATCAAATTCATCACCACACTCGTAAACAGATCCAACTAACCGTAGTTGATCTTCCAAATACCTCTGTAACAATCCAATTTCTTTCTCTTCTTCCAATCCTCCATCGCAATCGCAGAACCCCTCTTCGCATCGCCGAATACGATCGTTCTCCTCTTCATCACTGCCATCTTTTCTTTTTCCTCTGCTTCTGCTTCTGCTTCTCCGGCAAATCCGTATGCAAAGCTCCGCCGCGCAGAGGAGAGGGAAAGTAGCGCAGAGGATCGGGAGGATAATAGGCGAACAGAGGAGGAGGAAAAGACAGCGGCTCCGTCTCATGCGCAGCCACGAAGCGGCGGCTAGCATGATCCGGTGAAGCGGTGACAGCATAGAAGAGGTGAAACTCCAGTGGTGGGAGTCATGGCCGCCGGCGCCGGTAAGTGGTGGTGGTGGAGGAGGAGGATGAGTGGGGTTTGAAAGAAGAGGGAGAGAGGCTGCAGCATGTGAGCGGGGATTTTTATACATGAAACGTGAATGTGATGGCGATGGTTGAGAAAAATTTTGATTTTAATTTTTTTTTATTTACGGATGTTTTCAACTGCTTTTTTTTTTAGTGCGTTAAGTTTTTTTTTTTTTTTAATTTAAAATTGATTGAACAGTACGATTAATTTAATTAGGATTTAATTTAATATACTTCTCTTACTGTTCTTGTACCACATATATAAAGATGATAAACGTTGAGGCTGCTATTTTTTTCACTTTAAAAAAAAACTATGTTATTTTGCAAAAGAAATTATGTTATTTTATCAAAATTATTTTTAATTATTTACTAAATTAATTTTATTTATAAGCATTAAAGTCTTATATCCCTCTTTAATTATATGTTATTTTAAAGAAAAGTTAATTAATTTATTGTTCTATTAGTAATTTTTATATAATTTATATTTTTATTTAAGTTATAAATTATTTAACACTAATGGATCAGAAGAATCAAATTTGAATTATAGTAGACTGTCTAATAAAATATATATATTTTTTGAATTGAAAAATTATTAGATATTAAAATATTTATTTATGAAATTTATAAAGCTAAGATTAAAAATTTATATATAAAATGCTGATCTCAAAAGTTATTAATTCTAAAACTTAACAAGTGTTTATCTTTGTAATTCAACATAAAAAATATGTAATACATAATATTTATAATATTTTATAATATTAAAATATTTTTCTATAAAAATATAAAAAATATTATTTTATAATACACATTCTATTCTATGTAAAATAATCTAATTCAATTCCATCTAAAATGTTACTCTTTATAGTCTATCAAAAATTATATCTTTTATTTTAACTAAAATATCTCATTTTTTAACTAAAATCTTTTTATTTTATTTATTCAATTATATATAGATATATATACTTTTAATAAAAATAATAAAATAAAATTATTTCAATAACTTTTTAAATTCTCATTTTCATATTTAATTAAATTATAGTTTTAATTTATTAATTTTATTAAATTATTTATTTTAAAATATATATATTATTTACAATTCGCATAAAGTGCGGATTTATAACTAGTTATATGTAGGTTTCAATCTAATAAACTAGTATATATAAAATGAATTTATATTATAAAATAAATGAAAATTAATTATGTTACCTTTACTCCAATAAAAATTACTACAAAGCCAAATATGATATTCTAAAAAATTATAATATTTTTTTGTTACCATATATCAGAATCTTTTTTGAATTTCAACTCATTTTATTAAACAAACAATTTTATATCTGCAAATATTTTAGAAGTTAAAAATGTATAAAATGCAATGCATAAATATTAGTAGTGGTTCATATAAAATTCTCTCTAATAATAAATAAGTTTAATTTTTTTAGAAAAATTATGAGTTATTAAATAATAGAATTATCAATTATTTTATGTGAAACGAAATTGGTTTCTCAAAATTTTATTAATTAATAGAATAATTAATTTGTTGAGTATTATTTCATTATACAATGTCAAATAATATTTGATGGTTTTATCTTATCATTGTGCTCATAAATACATAAATTTAGTAGAAAGAATACAAAATTAAATTAAAGGATTACTATACCTTTGTAAATTTAGAAATCATTTCCTAGAAAAAAGCCATACAAGTCAAACCTATAGAGTTAGCAATATTTTTTAGAGAATGTTGAAAAATGGTACCAAAGATTCAAAAGTTTTCAAAAGGGAGGATCTCAAAAGTTTGGTATAACAGCAATTCAAATTATCGTGATGTCGGATCATATGGTCAAAATGAATTATTTTGTGTTGTTTATCACAAGAAAATATATTGGTTCTAATCCAGCATATTATAACTAGGATAGCATTCAAATTTCTGAATCATTAAGAAAATTAAAAACCTGAGAATTATATTACTATTTTTAATGATGATTATAATTATCAGAAAGACAAATAACATATGGGTTCTACACATTATTTTAAATGATGATAACTGTTAATTACATACAACTTGAAAAGTGCAGTTGCCAAAGGCTTCAATGTTCCAAGAACGTTTATTTCCAGATGTGCCGAGGACGATGCATAATGCCTGAACCAGTCTGAGAAGAGCTTTTGCCTTTGAAACTCTCCAAGGAAATGATATGCCAGTTACCATCATGCCAGCAGGTGAAGTAAACTTCCGGCACGCGCTCCACCTTCCAATGATCTCCATCTTCTCCTCCACCAGGATGTAGCGCCATGATTAACTCCAAAGGCATGTTGTAGAACTCCAGAACTTTAAGCTCATTCAAATATTCAATGCCTAATGGCACCCTCTGCAACGATTTACAGCTCTGAATGATCAGCTTTTCTAGATTAGGCATTGCTCCCTGCTCAATGACTATAGTATTGAGTCTCTCTAACTTGTTTACACCCAAAAACTTTAGCCTGTCAAATCCCTTAGCTTGAAAGCACAAAATCTCTCCATCATAAACCTGTACAAATTCAAGATGCATCAAATAGGGTAAATGCTGAAATGCTGGCAACGGATCATCGCTTAATCCACTCCATTTCAAAACCACCTTCACCAAACTATCAAGCGAAGATATCCATTCTGGTAACTTATCAAGTCGACCTGTCAAGTACAGCCGTTGAAGAAATCTGGGAGGCGAAGATAAGTTCTCTATTTCAATCACCTCGCTATCTACTATAGAAGTAATGGACAGCGCGCGGAGGTTTCTCAGCCTTTCGATAGAAGAGCATAAAGTCTGCCCATCTTCTCTCCTTAACTTTACAATGCCTAGACTCCTCAGCTGAATCAATTTTCCCAATTCTTTCGGGGGATTATTTCCTTGATTTGCTTCCAGGAAACAAAGCTTTTGTACGGACTGTAGACTTCCTATTTGAGATGGTGAATTGCAGCCATATTTAGTATGAATGTGATTATCAGAATCAATTTCATAGCGATATGCTAGTAGGTGGCGAAGTTTCTGGAGGTTCAAAATTTCAGAAGGCAATTCAGTAACATAGGTCTGCTTCAAATCCAAGGTTTCTAGATTCTGAAGCTTGCCAATAGAGCTTGGAATGGAAGTCGCATTGGTGTTCCTTAGACTAAGATACTTCAGAAGGTAGAGGCTGACAACTTGAGTTGGAAATTTCTTTAAAGGTGTACCTTCCAGATCTAAAACATTGAGCAGTCTTAAACGACGAGAAGACAGATTCAAAACAAAGGATTTAGGTAAAGAATCCAACCACCAAAACAAGAGAAGTGAACGCGGCCGAGAGGCAACTAGTATTTCTTGTATGCTTGGCATGGCATTATGTATCGACAAGCGGCGAATTACATTTTCAGGCCGAGCACTCTGTTCATTTGCTATGTCTGCGAAATTTTGGTCTCTTGACTTCAAAATGATCATTTCTAGCAGAATGTCATGGACACGGCATGTTTTGATCCGTCCATCGGTAGTTGTGTCTATAACTTTGACCAAGCTTCTTTTAATAAGTTCATTCAGGTAGCTTTCCGCAACTTCCTCTAAAGTCATTCCTTCCTTTCCTTTCACGAACCATTCTGCTATCCATAACCGAACAAGTCTCGCCTGCTGAATTGGGTCCCCCGCAGGAAAGATGCTGAAATACATCAAACAGGATTTGAGATAGTAAGGTAAATCGTTATAACTCAATGAAAGTATACTTTTTAACCTGTCATTTTCTTCTAGCGCAGCTCCAAGACGTCGATATACCAACTCCAATTGATCTATTCTATTTCTGTCCCTCATTGCAAGAACACCACCAATTGCCACAATTGCAAGTGGCAGTCCCTGACATCTGACTAGTATCTTTTTCAAAACACTTGTCAAATGTTGAGGGCAAGAGTTGTTCTGAAATATTTTCTGCAAAACAATGTCCACGACTCCTCTTCAGACAATGGATTCAAGTTGTAGATTTTATCAGGGGATGAGGCCACCGAGGCAACATCTTGATTTCGTGTTGTAAGCAATATTCGACTGCCACAGCTATTGTTTGGCAATACATGCTCAAAATTATCCCATGCTTTAGCATGAGACATGTTATCCAGGACTATAAGATACCTCCTTTCCTGAAGGAATTCTCTGATTACTATTCTGATCATTTCATAGTCCATTTTGTCCCCTCCTTGAGGAGAGTTGTAAGATTATATCAATAAACAGGTCTTCTGTTGTGAAATATTGAGAAAGAGTGATCCAAGCACAAAATTCAAAATGTTTCTTCACTTCTTTGTCACTCTATACTTTTTTCACCAAGGTAGACTTACCCAAACCACCCATTCCAACCACCGAAACCATTTCACGCCCATTTTTGTCCTCCAAAAGCCACTTAGTGGGGCTTTCTTTGGGGATTTCGATGCCCACCGGATTAGCTTCTTCAAATTGAAGGGCATCCCATCTGCTGGATGACCATCTTTCAATCCTGGAGCTTGAGCCTAGTTCCATGATATTGTTTCTGATCAAGTATCGTCTATGTGGATACCTATCACTCTGAGCTTGATGTGTTGCATTTTTAAAGCAATTTGATGCCGAGCTTTTAAACTCTTAAAGACATTAAACCTGTCTTTGAAAAAAGCACGGAATCCATATCAATGATCAGAAGGAATATGCAACCTGAAATCGTCAGGAGCATCTTCGAGGTCATAGACAACATTTCTCACTTTCATTGCAAACTCTTTGAGCAGAGGGTCACTATTTTCCAATCTCTCTGCAACTCTTAAAAAGGCCTTCATGAAGTCCAGCTCATCTTTGATGTACTCAGCTTCCTGTCGAACTTCCCTCAGTAGTCTTTCCTCTTGTTGGATAAATTCTGTCAGCTTGGCAACAAGAAAGACTACT
>CATIWM010176104.1:0-29172 GCA_949671775.1 Mallotus repandus
TTCTAACCCTAATTCTAATTACATACAACCTAAATTAATCTAAAGCCATATTAATTTTAATTGAATTACCAAGTGAAATCCTAATTTACTAACCTATTAAGAAACGCACACACGTATAATTTCACTATTCCCACTATTAGGGCTATTACAATAATCTACTGAATAATAAAATTTACTACAACTAAAAATAAAATAAAATTATGAAATAAATGAATAAAAAAATATAAAACTACATTCAAATATACAATTTAATCCATGGCATTCCATGGATCTTCATGGATCTTGTTCACCACCACAGATTCAAACCATCCATCCAAAATCATAAACACAAAAAGAAATAAAGATTAGTAAATAAAAATAAAAATAAAATCAAATAAAATTAAAATTAAATAGAATAAAAAAGATCAAATAAATAAAAAAAGAAAGAGTAGAAAGAACTGATTTAATGGATGCAGTATTGATTCCCCTCAGAAGGTGATCACCATTAATGAAAGCCTGTGGCTTTGGTTGTGTTTGTCTGTGATTTTGATTTATTTGGATCAGATTCACGGCTAAAACTTGAAAAAAGTACGTAAAGAATAAAGAAAAATTGGTGTCTTTTGGCTGACGGCTAAGAATCAGAAAGAGGTGGAGAGAAAAAGAAAAGAAAAACCTCGCCTCCAATACGTGAAAGAAAATCACGTATTTATAAAGACACCATCCTGTAACCCTAAATTGGTTACAGGATAAAAATCAAATAAATTATTTTATTATTTATCTAAAAAAAATAAATAAATATTATCTACACATTTATCTAATAAAATAAAAATAATTATCAAAACAACCTAATCAAAATCTAATAATAAATGATAAATAAATAAAATAAATTAATTAATTAATTAAAAAAAAATATGTTGGTTCAATTTCAGACCGGAAATACAGATTTCCGGTCGGAAATCTGTTATAAAAAAAAAAAAATCAAACGTAAAACCAAACGGCCCATTCATCACTTTGTCTTCTTTTTTTTTTGTTTTTTTTTTGAAAACTTAATTTTTTTTAATCTATAAAAAAAAATTAATAATAACAATAATTAAAATAAAAATAATATTTCCTAAAATAATTTACAATTTAGTTTAAAACCAATAAATCAAATTCAATAAATCAAATCCAATAAATCTAATTTCACAGTCTATTTTCATCATCGGGTCCTCTGTCGCATCCATGCTCTAGTCATCCCGAAATTGGGTGCTTACAGACGCCTCTCAGTCCTAGGCATCTGTGAGGCGACGCCTCATCACTAGCCAACCTACTTTACATCAAATGCCATTTATGGCTGGTTTAAGGGAAGAAGGGCCCACATATCCCACAGTTAGAGATTTAGGATGAAAAATAAAGATTTTTGGACAAAAAATTAAGCTTGGGAAATGGGGAAGTAATGATGAGAAACATTAGGTGGGGAATTAGCCTTGAGTTTGGAAAAAGAAGAAGAGGAGGTGGTTGAGGGTCTAAAAAAAAGGTAGTTGATATTTAGAGGTGGTTGGCCATTTTCAAAAAAAAAAAAAGAGAAAACGGAGGATGTTTTGAAAAAAAAAGGAAAAGAAAGAGAGGAAGAAGAAGAAGAGGTAAAAACCAAGCTTAAAAGTCCATTCCTTTAAGGAAAAAGAGGGGACCTTGCATTCAATACACTCCAAAGTCATTAAACAAAGATCTGAGGGCTTAGTTATGAACTTCAAGCTAGCTTCAATCAATTAGAACCTCTTTTTTTAAGCTTTCAAGTATTCATTTCATAGAAAATTTCATTTCATAGAAAATTTCATTTCTTTTCAAGTATTCATTTCATAGAAAATTTCATTTCTTACTTAATTCTTGCGTTATTTGTTATTTGAAATTCATCAGAAGGTATAATTACTTGAAATATTAAGTGTCAGTCGTAGATTTACTTTCATTTGCATCAAAATTTGTCTATTTGACTTCATTCTAGGATTACTTATATCTTAAGTAATATGTAATATTATTGTTTTCTGTTAAAGAGACGATGTCTCTTCAAAGAGACGCCGTCTCTTCTCTATGTGTCAATTGGAAATCGCCTTCTTGTCAAGAGGCGATGCCTCTTCGAAGAGGCAATCACCTCCCCACCAGAGTCCTGCACAGGTCTGCTTCATTTTTGGTATCCTTTTGGTTTATTTTTAATTTTTGATACGTCTTTATTGTCTTGTATTTTCAATATTGTATAAGGTTGACATAATGTTGGGTATGTTCAAGTAATCAATTTATGTATAAATGAATTTTCATGCCTATTTTATGCTAATTGAATTCAATTTCTTTTGTAAATAAAATTATTATCTTGAAACTAACCCATGTTTGGTATAGGTCTCTTTGTGATTTCCAATCACTAAATAATTAGTTAGGTTAATTAGTTCTTGAGAGCTTTTATTTGAATTCAGCATTATTGTAATTTTGTAAATTATTGTAATCTCTAATCCCATCCCCGTTTATTTTGAATGAATGTTTGTAATACTTATTCTTATTTGTAACCAGTGCAAGGTAATAAGCATGTAAAATGACTAATGTGCAAATTTGGATTAAATTATAAAATTGGAAGTGTTTGCAATCAACCCAATTATAAGGAAATAATCAAATAATCAATGCTAATAAAATACAAAACACACACGGAAGCCAACAGTAAGGTTAGGTGGGTATTCAAAAGCCCATACACAGTTTCCGAACCTAATCTCTGATGATGGCTTCTAGGTACCTCCGTGGAATCTAGTTACTATAAAGTGTGTCCCGATTTTCATCCGGGTGGCGACTCCATCTCCAATATGGGCTCCAAGCCCATCTTGTATTTCTTAGCAAGCCTCGAGCTTGCATAGTGCCGTGGTCACCAAACACTTGGACGTGCGCTAAACCCCGCCACCTATAGTGGCGACTCCACTGGGAATAGAGAAACTGATACTAGTGTTTTGTAATTTATCATCTTTTATTATTTCCTTTGCATTTTTTGCATTCACTACACATTTACACACAAGGAGCACATAAGTCCCAAATAACCCGACAATAATCTTTGCTTCGTTGCTTGTGTTTCACTTAAACTTGGTGGTGAAGTATTTGATTATTGTCACTCATAGCATGTACTATCTATGTTGCATTGACCCTTGAGTGGGGAGATGTAAATGGATGTATATAGCTGTGGGATCCGTAGCTTATTACCCTTGACTTAGCTTATGTAAATGACTTAGCAATTTCCACTAAGATTTTTTCCAACTGCATGCGTTTTATGCCATATAACAATTCTTGCAATAAAATCCAAGCCCATTACAAATGGATTATATCAAGTTGGGCCTTTCATGCTCTCTAAGACCCATTTGTACATGACCCATGCCAAGATAGGCCCTTAATACCCATCACGGCCCATGGAACATGGACTTGATTTTTATTACAAAGAACTGTTACTTATTTGCCCCATCTTGAGAGATTTGTTACATCCGTCGATTTTGATGTTCCTCATTGATAATCGAAACCAGGCCAATAATCCTAGAAAAAGAAACTCGCCAATGAATACGCATGTGGAAGAAATAAGGGTGGAGATATCACTTGAAGAGCTTTTGTCTTGTTATGTGTTATGTGTGAATAAGTGATTATTTTCTTTCGTATATAATTAAGTAAACCTGCATATCATGCATACACGCCATGCATATTTCTAACCTGTGGTAATCACAGATATAGATTCAAACCAATCATCTACTTTGACTCGCTTCGACACTGGTTGTTTAGTCAGAATGTCAAAAGAAATGACATTAACGAGTTTTGATCCAAAACAGTTTAAGGTAGAAATGGCTGAACAGACCAAAGCAATTATACGAGAGATGATGGCAAAAATGAAAAGAGAGAATAGGCAAGAACCGTCACTACCTCAACCTCGCCAATTTGATCTTAATGCTGAAACTCTGGGGAGGCAAGAAATAGAGGATGCCTGAGAAACTCTATTGGCAGAACCAACAACCCGACAAAGGATAGACGCCTTGAAAAATGTAGAGAAGCCAGATTGGGCTAAAGATCTTGTTAAAACTATGGTTCAGATGCAGATGCAGATGAAGGATAAATGGATAGATGCCCCCATAAACTACTATGATTTGAGTTTGGGAGAAGATGACGACCCCCTACCCCAAAAATTTATATTTTCTGATATGAAAAAATTCACTGGTATTAAAGATCCCCATCTATATCTCAAGTAATATGTAACTCATATAAGGACAACCGGTTTGAGTAAGGCGTAAATTGTCAAACAATTTTTTTTGTCTCTCGAAGGAGCACCAATCAGGCGGTATTATTCCTTAGACATTGTGCACTGCTTTTGTGAAGCAGTACACTCTTAATATCCAGATGGAAGCATCCTTAAGGGATTACAAAATATAAAGCAGAAGTTCAATGAACCATTTGCTGACTACCTGATCAGGTAGAGAGCAAAGCTAGCTCAGATGAAACATCGGCTGGCCGAAACTGATCAGTTAGTGATAGCAATGGAGCGATGTGTGATCCCGCTCTCTAAAAATTTAAAAGATTTGGGGATCCAAAATTTTAAAGAACTATATAGATTTGGGGTCCAAAAAGAATCTGACTTGAAACAAGAAAGAAAATCCTTTACTGGGAGACCCTCTGATAGAGAAGGTGTCGGATTCAGCAATGGGATAGGTTCAAGCAGCAACGTACAGATAAATATTGTTCAACAACCTAGAAGATTTTCTAATCTAGGGAGACCTCTCTCCAAAGTCTAGGAGAAACTAATCAAGAATAACTTGCTGCGACCTTTACCACAAAGACCATCATTCCCCAATGCTGACCCAAAACTGTATTGCAAATACCACCAAAATATTAGGCATGACACAGACGACTGCACTCATTTGAAACACGAAATCCAAGATCTAATTGACTCAAGCAAAATTACCGATCCCAAAAATAGAAAACCAAACACCAGAAATAAACCCCTACCCAATTACAGAAATATGCCACCACCAAATCAATCCATACTCATGATAAACACCGGCTTAATTGAGGAGTAAGTCTTGAACTCCTTTGTTGATACCACACTTGCACCACCAAAACCGAACCAAATTGCATAAGTCTAAGAGAATAGTCTGTTGAGGTCAATGTTAGCGTCCTGGATATTTGGAGCTCCGATGATAAAGAGGGAGGAGCTCTTGATCTGTGGAAAAATGATGGAAAAAAGCAAATCCAACCAGTTGAAAAACATGAAAAGAATGAGGAAGAAATGAAACCTGTTGAATCTGAAAAAAGGCAAATAGACTCAAAAGAAGAATCTGAGGAAGATAAGGAAGCCGAAGAAGCTGCTGAGGCTAAGAAGGAAGAAAAAACTCGCTCTAGTGTCTGGGAGATGCTTATGCACTTTAAAGCCCATCGGAAGGCACTAGTTATGGCTTTAGATCATAAGAAAGTTCCTATAAGCCATACCCCTGAACAGTTGGTGGATGCATTAACAGAAAGCCCCCATGGAGCTATTATGTTTACCGATGAGGATTTGCATTAAGAAGGAAGAGATCACCTTAAGGCTTTGTTCATCATGGCAGAAGTGAAGGGAAAGTTAACCTGTTGTATGATGGTGGAGAATGGATTTGCTATCAATCTTTGCCCTTTAAAGATTTTATCCAAGTTAAGATTGACAGTGCTAGATTTAAAGCCATCTGATGTGGTGATTAAGGCTTATGATGATACCAAAAGGCTTGTTAAAGGAACATTCAGGGCATTGGTTAGAACTGGACCCATTGAAGTTTGGGTCAACCTTCATGCGATTGATATCCCAGTGACCTTCACCATTTTACTAGGAAGGCTATGGTTCCATCCCTTGGGAAGGGCCCCATTGACTGTGCATCAAAAGATCAAGTTTCCACATGAGGGAAGAGTCACCATCTCGGCTGAAACTGAGGCCGTTGTTATTTCTTTAAAGTTAGCACCTCAAGAGATCCCTCTTAGTCCGACTTTTAAAATTTGCATGATTTACCAAGATGAACATGATGAAGAGCTAGAATTTCATGCCTAGAATGGGATTGGGAAGGAATCAGTAAGGCTCACCTGAGTATGTGGAGTCTAAGGTCACATTTTTTAAGGACGGGAAAGGATATTTTGAGGATGGTGAATCTAAGGAAGATGGTAGAATCAAGACTAAGTCTGGGAAGAAGAAAGTAAGACTAAGTCAAAGGTCAAGCCATTGTGGGAGACGTTTGTGGAGAAAGGCGCCAATACCCCAAACAGAGGAGCTCCTGAGCCATTGATGATTGCTGAAAAATTGGTCCCCAGTTTTGAAATCTTCACTGAACAAGTAAATGGGACTAGTGAAGTTACTATGGAGGAACCAATGGTGGAAGAATTGGTGCTGTCTCCGGAACCCGAGGAAAATGTCCCTGCAACGGAATCAAAGGACGCAACCAACCAAGAAAAGGAACGTGATTTTGAATCCTATGTGTTGGATTCCATTATGGATATTTTCTATGATGATGTTGATATTTTTCTTTGTTGCCTGTTTAAACCTGATGATGTTTTCCTTTCTAAAGTTAATGCAATAGAGTCTAACTTTGCGTATTTGTGTGATGTGTTTCCAAATGGTTATTTTGTGTGTGATAATCATTTCATGCATATGTTTGACATTAATTCAGTGCAAACTGAATCATTTAATTTAGGTACATGCAATAATCCTAAAAATATACTTCTTGCTTCTGATTTAATTCCTAAGGAGAGAGAAAAAATTAAAGAAACACTAAAAAGAAGATAGAAAGTATTCACTTGGGGTTATGAGGATATACTCAGGATTGACAGAGAGACTACAGAGCATAGAATCCCCACATATTCTCACATCACACTAGTAAAACAAAAGAAGAGAAGGTTAAGGCCAGAATGGGCTCTTTTGATCAAGGAAGAAGTGAAAAAACAACTAAAAGTGAAATTTTTAGAGGTGGTCGATGATACTTAGTGGTTGGCTAACATTGTCCTGGTTTTAAAGAAAGATGGAAGGGTTAGGATGTGTATGGACCATTGAGACTTGAACAAAGCCTGCTCAAAGGATGATTTTCCCTTACCACATATTGACACCTTAGTCGATAGTGCTACTTCCAGCGCCATGTACTCTTTCATGGATGGTTTCTCAAGGTACAAATAGATCATGATGGTAGTGATAGACAAGATGAAGACTTCGTTCACCACTAAATGAGGCGTCTATTGCTATTTAGTCATGCCATTTGGTTTGAAGAATGCAGGGACCATTTATCAGAGGATGGCTACCACATTACTACATGACATGGTTCATAAGGAGATTCATATAAATGGATGACATAATGGTGAAATCTCAACCTAAAGAAGGGCACTTCATAGCTCTCAATAAGTTCCTAGCCAAAGCAAAAAAATACAACCTCAGGCTTAACCAGAAGAAATGTGTTTCGGGGTGACCTCTGGGAAGTTACTAGGACACATTGTCAGTCAGAAAGGCATAGAGGTGGATCTAGACAAGGTTAAAGCGATTTGAGAAATACCTACACCAAGGAACGAGAAAGAGGTTCAAGGGTTTATCGGATGACTGCAATACAACAGTAGGTTCATAGCCAAGCCGACCACTAACTACAAACCCATCTTTAAGGTCTTAAAGAAAAATCAACCAGTTGTCTGGGATGACAAGTGTCAGCAAGGTTTTGAAATTATCAAGAATTATTTGATGAATCCTTTGATTTTACAGCCACTGAGACCGGGTAAACTATTGATCCTTTACCTCGCCATTGAGAAAGAAGCAATAAGCTCCATGTTAGCCCAGGAAGGTGATAGGAAGGTTGAATATGCAGTCTATTACTTGAGCAAGAAGCTTCTACCATACGAGTCCAACTATAGTCTCGTAGAGAAAACATGTCTAGTAGTGATTTGGGTGACCAAGAAGCTTCAACACTACTTCTAATCCTACAGGGTTCAAGCAGTCTCAAAGCATGATCCACTCAAATACCTCCAGCAACCTCCGTCACTCATAGGAAAATTGGCCAAATGGTTGGTTTTGCTTACGGAGTTCGATGTAGATTATATGGCAAAGAAAGTAGTGAAAGGAAGGGCGGTGGCACATTTATTGGCTCAAAATCCAATGGATGATAAATAGGAATGGGAGTTGGAGTTTCCAAATGAACACCTAGGAGAAATCAAAATCCAGACATGAAAAATGTACTTCAATGGGGCCATCAATAGCAAGGGAGCTGGTATAGGTGTAATTCTAATCTCACCAGAAGGAGAAATGATCCCGATGGTGAAAAGATTAGAATTTGAGGTCACCAATAATCAAGCAGAGTATGAGATATGCATTTATGGTTTAGAAGCTCTCCATAACATGGGGGTAAATGAGATTACAGTATATGAAGACTCAATGTTAGTGGTGAAGCAAATCTCCAAACAATGGGAAGTCAAAGAAGACAAGTTGAAGTTATACTAGGATTATGCGGTTACCATTTTATTATCATTCGCTCAGTGCAAGTTTATACATTTGCCACGAGAAGAAAATTAGATGGCAGACGCCTTAGCACCCTTGGCTTCAATATGGGAAGAAGAGAAACAAGCAGTAATCAAACCTCTCATTTTGGCAAAATCCCAAACTCCCTGTCATGAAGAGATCAGGATAATGCCGATTGACCCCACAGAGAAACCCTGGTTTCAAGATTTATAGTAGTATCTGGAAATAGAGCAATTCCTTGATGATGCTGATAGAAAAGAAAGGATGTCCCTGAGAATGCAATCTTGGCAGTTCATCAGCCATAACGGGATATTGTATAAAAGAATGCCAACAGGAGTACACCTCAGGTGTGTTGATAAGGATGAGGCTCAAAAGATTATGGAAGCAGTTCACAAAGGTGTATGCAAACTGCAAATGAACAAAATAGTCTTAGCTAAAAAAATAACTCGTCAAGGTTATTTCTAGCTAACCATGGAAGCAGATTATGTGAAATATGTAAAGAAATGCCATAATTGTCAAGTATATGGTGATGTAAGCCATCTACCTTCTATGGAACTTCAGGGGTTGACTTCTCTGTGGCTGTTCATAGTTTGGGGAATCAATATCATTGAGGAAGTGAGGCTGAAGCATCCAATGGGCATCAGTACATTGTGGTAGTAATCAATTGCTTTTCTAATTAGGTATAAGCAAAATCATTCACCACGGTTGGGTCAAAACAGATGGTAAGATTTATAGAGAAGAATATAATTTGTCGATATGGGTTGCCACATCACATTGTCTCTGATAATGGTGTCCAATTTAGAGCTAGGATAGTTACTTTGTTGAAGGAATACAAAATTGAACATCATATGTCTTCTCCATATCGACCACAAGCTAATGGGGCCGTAGAAGCTGCAAATAAGAATGTGAAGAAGATTTTGGCAAAGACACAGGAGAATTACAAAGATTGGGCCTATTACCTACAATTCTCCATACAAAACCACCACTAAGACTTCAATTGAAGCTATCCCGTATTCCCTGGTATATGGATGTGAAGCAATGTTGCCAGTAGAGGTGGAAATCCAGTCACTAAAGGTTCTTTTAGAGTCCAGAATTCCCAAGTATCAGTGGGTGGAAAGTCAATTGGCATAGCTAACATTATTGGATGAGAAAAGAATGAAGGCCATGTATCACTCACAGTTATATCAGAAAAGAATAGCTCAGGCTTACAATAAGAAGATTAAGCTAGGGAAGGTTAAAGAGGGTGATTTGGTCTTAAAGCTGACTAGGCCAATTATGACGGATCCACGGGGAAAGTTTAAGCCAAATTGGGAAGGTCCGTATTTGGTCAAGAAACTATTCTTTAAGGGCTCTGCTATCATATCCGACTTAAAAGGGAATGAATTCAAAGAGCCTATCAACCTCGATAAGCTGAAGAAGTACTTTTTATGAAATCTCGCTGGGGAGAAAACTTAAAAAATGGGGCTGCCTAGGCAAAAGTCAGAGATGAAAAAAATGAAAAATTAAAAGTCTTGCTAGATTGAAAACCTCTACAGAGGCAGTTCAGGCAAAAATTAAGGACCTAGAAAAGGAGAGAGAGAGAGCAAAAAATTGTTAATTGGAAAACTTGCAAGGGCAAGCGAATTAGCAACATGAGATATGTAAGAAGCAAAAATGTATATTCGCTTTGTGCTCAGATTAAATGGAATGGATTGCCTTCATTATTGTTGAACTTTGCATTAAATGCTTATTACACATTGTTTAACCAAAAAGGGAATTTCATTTAACAAAAGGCAATAAAGACTAAATTACATAAGCTAATTCTATCTTCTTCTCTTTTGAATCCCCTGGGCACTCGTTGCCTGTAATGCCCTTGTCCTACTGTTCATAATAAATTCATCCATTTCTGTCTATTACAACTGAGCCCATGCCTTATATTGGTCGTCAATGAACTAATCTCCATTGTAGTCAATATAACTCTGAATGGTTCTTTGAGGCCAAGTTGCAGCCAAATTATCCAGGAAATTCTGAGTAAAAGGCCCCGGCTCAAACTCATGCACAAGTTTAGGGATTAATTATTTCTGTCCGTACTGCCTGTAAAGCCAGGCATAATTGTAAAAGGTGGCAAAATAAAGGCGAGCTATAGGAATGCAGTAAGTGTTAGACTGAATGGTCACATGCTACAACCTCCATTATAGGCACATCCACTAGATCAGAGTATCAGGGAAAGTGGATAACCAACTCTGAACATTTGCTGGAATAGAATGAAGTCTTCGAGTGCGACTATATTTTACTTTGTAATGTATGATATCTCTGGGAGGTTCGAGTAACCTCAGATTTTCTTGAAACCATGCCTGTGCAAATTGTAGATGCAGAAAGTAAAGAATTATGGAAGAAAGGGGCAGTAAATAGAGAATGGAAAGAAAACAAACCTCTAGTAATAGAGGACTTCTAGAGAATCATCTAATTTCAGCAAAATTGTCTAATCCAATGATAGTTTCACCCAAGATAAGAGGAAATGGGTTCAATCCCGCCTCTACTTAGTCTAGGATATGCAGAATCTTAGAATCATCGTTACCAAAAGGAGATTCAACTAGAAACTGAGCATACATACAAAAGGCCAACATCTGAGGCCAATATGCTTCCTTATTATCCACTGCCACTATCACTTCTAGAAGAGAGTCTATTAGGATCTCGGGGTTAGAGATGGCAAAGTGAAGACTGAGGTGAAAAGTTGAACATTCGAGACATTTGATACTGTATAGAGCGCACATCTGGAGTTTCATCTGAAGGAATTACAATCTGACAAGTAGAATCTATTTGAGAGCCGAGGATAGCCTCAAGCTCCTCTGGCAGGGGGCATATCTCTATAGTGTTGAACCTGAAGATATGTTTCTTAGAATTCCAAATTTGAATAAGAACATGCAAAAGTGAGAAAGTGACCTTCTTAGCATGTAAAGATAAAAAAAATGAGTATATGGAATGGCTCTAATCTTGACCACAATCCTCCATCTAAGCTTTTTAGGATCGGTTGTAGTTATTTTAAACTTCTTTTAATCATTTCGGGTGGTTAAAAGGTAGTTTAGGTGGAGAAAATTAGAGAGAAGATTCAGGGATTTTAAGTAGATTTGGGGTTTTTATAGCAGCAGCTTGACTGTTGTAGAGGTGACAACTCTACATACTGAGGAAACCAACTATACCTCTTCATAAAGAGGCGACACCTCTTGAACAAATAGGGGACATATTTTCCTATTTGATTGCAAATTAACTGTACTGTATATGCAAGCTTCAGTTATCAGAATCAGAGAAGACATTTTTTGCAATAAATTCTCCTTTCATTAATTCTAAATGTTGTTAAGATATATAAGTCTATATTATCTGTTCAGTACAAAATGTGAAAAGAAAAAATGAAAACCATCTAAGCAAAACAAGAATAACAGTCAAGAAGAGTTAGAATAATCCTAATCTATGATGCATCAGAGTTAGTGCTCTTTACATAATCATCATCCTCCTACCCCTTCTCCTCACTACCGTCATCAGCATCACCTGCATGCTCCTCACCCTCAGCAGCATCTGCTTGCTCATCTCCTGCATCATCAATGTACTCCTCCTTATCGCCATCATCATTATGTTCCTCATCCTCCTCTTCCCCATCTACCTGGAGGGCAACAACCTATTGCTCAAGAGCATCGATCCTAGCTTGCATTTCATCACCCTAATCCTATCCAAACACCGTAAAAGGGGTAATAAATCATGAGAACATGCATACATATTAAATATAGGGAAGTGTTTTACCTTCCATCGATGGGTGACCTGCATGAAGTGATCTCGCTTAGCCTCGATGACCCTATACATATACTCACATTGATCTCGAGATATCTGCATGATTAAATCAACTGTTAATGCTAAACATTTATTAAGAAACACAGAAAATAAAGTGAAGAGAGGCTCACATGAGTAGCAGCTTCTAGAGTGAACACAATCTTCAGAATCTCATCCAGCGTAAGGAACTGGCTAGATAAATTGCCAAGAGGTAGCCAACACCGAGCCATCAAGTCAGGAGTGGCAGTAAGACATTCGACCACTATTTCTGAAATGGTGATAGAAGGTGCTCTAGCAGGTGGAGCTCTAGATGAGGTGCCCTCATCCTTCTGCCTAAAAATTGAATTAAAAAAAGGACATTTATATATGAAAATTTGAGTCAATATATTCAAAAGGGTCACAGATACAAGAGATGTCGATGCAACCAAGGGCACCCTCCGCAATAGATGGGTCTGCACAAAATCTATGTAGCGAGACTTCCTCCTCTTGTAGTATTCAACTGCATCCTCCTCAGTAATGGCCTCATCCAACTCATATCCCTCAAAAAGATATGTCCAAAGCACGCTACGAGGAGGAGGGAGAGGTGGTCGTCTCAATGGAGGGCCCAAGCGCCACTAGTGTATCTTCTCATCAAGCAACCAGACCCTATAGTTAGGTCCTTGAAGTAAGACCTTCTTCCTAGAGTGTGAAATTGAATGAATCATGACTGGTGTCCACTATACCTGCGACCCCCACAAATCCTGACACAACTACAGAAAAGCCGGCTGGTAAATAGATCAATATACTTAACAAACATGTTATTTATTATAATTATGTTTGCAAGTACTGTACATCATTAGGCATCAAGTTGTTCAGTCGCTCATGATGAATGTGTACACGAGTAACTGGCCTTCTCTAAGCCCGATTAGGGCCCCACCTCGCCATGGCAAGAAATGGGGTATCACAAAAGCGGGTTAATCCCACGATCAGCTCCAACTCCAGGGCCTAATCCTATAAAAAGAAAGAAGTGTTAGCAAATAATAGTATTCAAAATAAACCTAATGACAGAAAAAAGGAGAGAAAATACCATAGTAGCATGCTAGAAGCAACAAAATTGCCTAGCTCCATGAATAGTCTCATCCATACTTCGATATAAATACGCGAGAGCACAACTACCCCAATCATACATAGCCACCAGGTCAAGATCTCTCAGTGGCATAAAAAACATCAGATCAATGGATCATCCCTAGCAGACACTAAACGTAAGCAACTTGATCGGGTGACATCCTATGCAAGCTCGTGTCCAAAGAAACTGAGTGCCCCGCACATGGAATCCTTTTAACAGTAGCAAAAGAAACCGGGTCAAGGGCAAACTTGCTGAATGGGAGGTGGAATGTATGCATGGTGTCATACCATGTCTCCATCAAAGCCTATAAGGGCTGGTAGTCAGTTTTCCCCTGAGTATTTGAAAGGGCCATGATGAAATCTCGGTATCGCGAATACGGGCCTTGATCCCATCTGGAAAGCTGTCATACCACATGCGAGCACCATGAAAATTCTCGGCACCCTTGAAAGTGTGGGAATCGAACTATGATATAAAACATGGAGTTGAATTATTAGTCTAGCTAAGCAAATTTTGAACTTTATTTTGAGCTTTTAGTGAAGAAATGACCACCTCTACGAGTATAGGCGATCATCCTATTGAAGGGGCATAACCTCCTTGCCAGGAGGCGATCACCCCTTTGTAATGGCCTAAACATGAAGAGGCGAACGTCTTTTCTTTAGGCGACGATCAGCTCTTTAAAGAAGCGATCACCCTAATGAAGAAGCGACGACTCTTCACGCTAGAAAACTGATACACAAACTCATTTTATGCAATTTTATTCAATTTTATCAATTTTATCTTGGTTAAATTGATAAACATGCATTCTTAAGCAATAACTCGATATTATTTCATGTCATTTGCAGGGAAAAATTAAAGAAATTGGACACTAACCTCTCTGGTAGCTAATCCACAAATATGAGATCGTAAGTATGCTAAAAGAGGTACCTTGTCCCTAATGTCGAGGCCTAAGTTACGTAGGGGACATACTGGGGGTGGTATGGGGTCCCATATAGGCAAGTATAGGGTTCGTGTGGCATTTATAACAGAGAAAGGTTTGAAAAGTGAAAAGAAGAATTGAGGAAAAGAAAAGAGAATTCAAAAGGAAAAGTGAGTTTGAAAGATAAGGAAGAGGGTTATATATAGAAGAAAAAGAAGGGTAAGGAGGGAAACCCTGGTAAGAAAGGAAGAAAGGAGAGTAAAAGAACCCATTGGTCAAAGGAGGAAAGGCCCATAAAATAGGCAACCCTAGCGAAACCTAAAAATAAAATAAAATAAAATATTTTAAAAAAATAAAGAATTGTAATCCTGCATCTCTGGTGTATCCCGAAACTGATATTGAAGAATTGAAGATTGTCTGATCAAAGTGTCGATTAAAGAGCGTCTGGTCGGGTTTGAATCCCTAAAGTGCGTGTTTCAAAGATGTCTGGTCAATTTTGAATCCCTGAAGTGCATCTCCCCATTTTAAGAGTGACTGGTCGGGCAATGAATCCCTAAAGTTCATTTTTAAATAGTGTCTAGTCAGGTTTGAATCCCTGAAGTTTGCATTTTAAAGATGTCTGGTCAGGTTTGAATCCCCGAAGTGTATCTCCTTATTTCAAGAGTGACTAGTCAAGCACTAAAACCCTGAAGTTCATTTTTAAAGAGCGTCTGGTCGGGTTTGAATCCTGAAGTGCACGTTTCAAAGATGTCTGGTCAGGTTTGAATCCGTGAAGTGCATCTCCTGGTTTCAAGAGTGACTAGTTGGGCAATAAATCCCCAAAGTTCAGTTTTAAAAAGTGTTTAGTCAGGTTAGAATCCTCGAAGATGTCTAGTCGGGTTTGAATCCTTGAAGTGCATCTCCCTATTTTCAGAGTGACTAGTCGGGCAATGGTCCTTAAAGTTCATTTTTCAAGAGCATCTGGTAGGGTATGAATCCCCAAAGTGTGCATTTCAAAGGTGTCTGGTCGAATTTGAATCCCTAAAGTGCATCTCCCTATTTTAAGAGTGACTGGTCGGGCAATGAATCCCCGAAGGTCATTTTACAAGAGCATTTGGTTGGGTTTGAATCTCTAAAGTGTGGGTTTCAAAGATGTTTGGTCGGGTTTGAATCCCCGAAGTGTATTTCCCCGTTCTTAGGAGTATCTGGTCGAGTTTGAATCTCCGAGTGCATCTTTATCTCTCTATTAAGTGATTTCTTGCATAAAAAAGGCTCAAGATTCATGACAAAATACTTATGAGTGGTTGATCGGGCCAAGAAAATCCGAGGAACATGGCTACTGTGAGTGACCTATTTTCGCAGTTGGGACATTTTTCCGATTCCAAGGGACATGGCAACTTTACCGGATGGGACATTTGTTTCATTTATGGAAAAATGATTGGTCTCGGGGGGATGCGAGATGCTTTATGTTTGGAGTCACCACCTAGTTTTTAGAAAACCAGAAAAATATGAAAGGGACGACATCTAGTCACTCAATGAGTATCATTCCCAGCAGAGATTCTGAGCTTGAGAGATTTCATCTACTTTTTTACTATTTCTCATTATGATACTCAATATATGGCTACCGCAACACCCTATTTTTGGTAATGATAGTTGATATATGCACATTCATACAAGCACGTTGATAATAACGGAAAGTAACGAAAATTAAGTACAATTATTTACAAGGTATTCCTAGTAAATGCATTCAAAAAAGGAAAAGAAGATTGTGAAAATGTAAATCTAGTAAATACCTGCAAGACAAAGGTTAACACAACTATGTGTAATTCTATATATTCATCCACTTGGACAGCAGATAAGCATAATAAAGATGATCGATGCATCATGAATGATTAAACAGATGCACATAGTTCATGCTCTTATAAGAATTATTATTATAAAGTATTTCTAAATGATTAGATGAATAGTAAATGATGATGATTGCATCATTGGACGTAATATCGAAGTTGTAGCTAAGATAAGGAGCTTTCGTGTCTATTGAATGCATATTGATGCAAAATGATGAACAAAGCAAAGTAGAGATTATTCAATCAACATGCAAATTGCTAGTCTCACCACACAATTACAACAACTTCTCAACTGCTGGCGACGATAAAAGTAAAATGCAAAACAGTAAAATAAATGTTAAAAAATGATTGTTTGGTCCTCAAATTTAGCTAAGCTCGTTTAGTAATTTTCAAAGCTTTAGCTTTGTTGGATTTTCAAGATATCCTCATCAAGAGGTTAAAAATAGCGCATGTGATGCAAATTCATATACCTTTGAAGCGTGCTCTGACAAATATGTCACTGGGTATGGTTCAAAAGTGGTATAAAAATCTTATGAAAAATGTAGAAGGTGGGCTAAAAATGTGTGAATTGGGACTCCTAAGTCCTCAACTCGACAGTGTTTTAGTGTGTGTGTGTGCTTTTGGCTCTGACCCCCTTAAAATGGGAGGTAGCGACCCCTTTTATAAGGAAATGTGTCAAAAAATACATGATCACGCATTACAAGGCAGGTGTATGCATGCTTTGGCATGTGTGCACGTGTACCAAGGCCTATGATGACTTTATTTTGCGCGTGATCATGCCTTTAGGCATGCATTTTGGCACGTGATCACATGCTCTTGCGTGTGTCACACAGCCTTCCTGAGCGCTAATCCCGCTATTTTTAGGGTGATTTTCAGGGTTTTTGGACCCTCCAGACATGTTTTTGATGTCCATTTTGTCAAAATTGGCTTCCATTTTCATGCGTGAGCAAAATATGTTCGGGTGTGGTCATGCGCTATAAATTTGTTTATGCACTATTACTTGGGATTACGTGCACTATTTTGGGGTCACTTTTGAAAGTGTTTAGGGTGTACGAACTTGTTTCCAATGTCTGTTTCATCAAAATTGACCTTTGATTTTCACGAAGTTGGACTCCGGTCTTACGAGATGAATATTGGTCTGACGAGTTGTATGTTTTGAGCGACGGTTGCTCGTAATGCGCTACTTATCATTTTGATAATTCATAATTCATAAATTTAGGGTACAACTTAATGATTTGACAGTTGATTTTGCTCGGTTCGGGCTTTTTAGATTCTCGGCACACTTCAGAGGTGATATGAATAAACAGACACTTGTCATGTTCGGAGGAATATTTTCATTATTGGACCTTTTTGGGGACAGTCAAAATTTGATGTATGACAGTTGCCCCCTGCTTCACATGTGTTACATAGTGCTCTAAAATTGATGTCAATACATGTGAAGCAAATGCAGAAATGTAAAAACAGTTTTGGGAAGAGGTACTTACCTGATGGTGTACCGTTTAGTCTCTTGACGTCAGGCCCATTATTTGATATTGTTTCATTTGGTTGACGGAGTCATCGCTCGTTTGTGTGCTTTGCAACCTCCTTAGGTAAAGTGAGACTGATGCTTTCATAACCTCCTTAGGTAAGGTGAGATTGATGCTTTCATAACCTCCTTAGGTGTCAAACAAATAAAAGTGCTACTGTAACCTTCTAAGGTGTTAAGCAAGTAAGAACGCTACTATAAAATTTTGAGGTATCAAGCAATAAAGATGCTAGTATAACCTTTAAGATGTCAAGCAATAAAGATGCTACTGTAACCTTCTGAGGTGTCAAGCAATGAAGATGCAACTATAACCTTCTGAGGTGTCAAGCAATGAATATGCTATTGAGCAGGTAAAATGCTACTACTAAGCAGATGAAATGCTACTAATAGATAAGATGCTTCTAAACAGATAAGATACTTCTAAGCAGATGAAATGCTACTAAGCAGAGAAGATGCTTTTAAGCAAATGAAATGCTTTTAAGCAATGAAATGCTTCTAAATAGATAAGATACTTCTAAGCAGATAAAATGCTTCTAAGCAATGAAATTCTTCTAAGCAGATAAGATGGTTCTAAGTGAATGAAATGCTTCTAAACAACGAAATGCTTTTAAGCAGATGAAATGCGTCTAAGCAGATAAAATGCTTATAAGTAGATGAAATGCTACTAAGTAGATAAGATGGTTCTAAGCAGATGAAATGCTGCTAAGCAGATCAGATGCTTCCAAGCAGATGAAATGCTACTAAGCAGATAAAATGATAGTAAGCAGATAACATGCTTTTAAGCAGATGACATGCTACTAAGCGGATAAAATACTTCTAAGCAAAGAAAATGTTGCTAAGCAGATGAAAAATGCTTTTAAGCAGTGAAAACGCTTATAAGCGAATAAAAATGCTTCTGAGCAGTGATGATGCAGTGATGATGTCATCATTTATCGTGTTTTGAGCATGATCTTGTGATGTGATAATTGTGATAATTGCAGATGCAACATGCTTATGTTATCTTCATCTTTCTTTTTTGATGAATAATGATATTACTTTCTGAGAGAGTGACGTCAAATGTAATGTCCTAAAATATACAATACTCGTGTTTGCACAATTCGTGCGTTCTTTTGGTAAAATGCAAGTTTGAGACCCTAAAAGTGCATATGCGGGCATCTCGGCATGTACGTGTGTAAGCTTCAGAGTGTGTGAGGCTTAAAAGGGGGCGTGATCACGTGCCTAGGGGGTGTGATCACACGTTCTTGTGCATGATCATGCGGTAGGCACGTGGTCAAGTGCTCCGAGGCGTGTCCAATGCCTTTACATTGAACTCATTTTCAAGTTCGGAGTGATTTTTACCTATTTTTTTGACCTTCTATAAGTCCTTTTTTTAGTTTTTTGAGCATTTTTCTTCTCTTGTTGTTCTATTGCTTTGCTTAGTGTGGGAATTTTAGACTTCCCGCCTACTTCTGAGGATCTTGGTGACTTTGGCAGTGTGAATACTGCTTTTTTTCTTTTAACGAGTTTATTTTAAAGGATGAGGAGGTTCTTAGACAGACTGGTGCAGGGACCTCTAATGTTAGAGCTACAGTGGCTGCTGGGACCAGTAGTGGAGCCTCTTCTCGTCCACCTTGGCTTTCTCGAGGAGATTCGATTCCAATTATCTGTAGCCTGGAGACCTATGCTTGGACTATTCATCATTGTCCGGTTAGTTTGCTCACTTAATTCTTGTTGTGATAGCTCGTTGTGCTTAGCTCTTACTGTAGTTTAGTTGTATACCTTAGAACTTGTTGTATGTATCGCTCTAGCTGTAGCTTTTGCTGTTTGATTTTAATATTTGCTGTCTGTATAGCCCTAGCTGACATGGATTTTAGCTCTTCCTATCTGTGTAGCTCTAGCTGCCTAATTTTTGTACTTGTTATTTGTGTAGCTCTTACTGTTGTTTAACTCTTTTTGTTGTCTAGCTCTTGCTATTGTGTAGCTCTTACTGTAATTTAGCTCTTGTTGTAGTTTAGCTCTTATTGTTGTCTAGCCTTTGTTGTTGTGTAGCTCTTGCTGTAATTTAGCTCTTACTATTGTGTAGCTCTTACTGTAGTTTAACTCTTATTGTTGTCTAACTCTTATTATTGTATAGCTCTTGCTGTTGTTTAGCTCTTGCTATAGTTTAGCTTTTGCTATTGTGTCTTTTGTTGTTGTGTAGCTTTTGTTGTTGTGTAGCTCTTGCTATTGTGTAGCTCTTGCTGTTGTCTAGTTCTTGTTGTTGTTTAGCTCTAGCTATAATTTTCATGCAAAGATGATGAAAAAGAGATATTTTAGTATCTGATGAATGTTGTAATTGATTTACATGTTAGTTACAGTCCTTTGGGCATATCATTTAGCTGCCTGGTAGCTTTAATAAGGTTAGCTCGTATTATCAGGGTCTTCCTCTGTGTGTGAAGTAGATGGTTGCCAGGAAGGGCTTCGATGGCATTATTTCTGCTTTTACTTATGGCTTATATGCATCGAGTCAGACCGTGATGTGTGCTCTTATTGAACGGTGTATGGATACTACCCATACATTCCATTTGCCTTTCGGGGAGATGACTATCACTCCACTTAATTTTGCAGCCATTATAGAGCTGAGTTTTTTTGGGGAGTCTATCCCTTTTAGCAGTGAGGTTTGTAGTTCTGTTGTTGTGAGGAACATATGGCTAAAGGATCTATTCGGTGTTACCACTTCTGTGAAGTCTGACTTCTCTTTTTTGATTCAATATATGCAGCTTGTAGAGAAGGTTAGGTAGGAGCACGATGCGGGTCATGTTAACTTGGAGCAGTTGGCTAGATGTTTCTTGTTCTACCTCTTGAGTGTCGTTATCTTTCTAAATGCCTCTAGTACTGGCTTCTTACAACTATTACCTTTTTTGAGGAATTTAAGGGATCTGTCGAAGTATAGTTGGGGCACAGCTACTTTTGCCCACATGTATTTTGGCCTGGATGCGGCTTGTAAAGGAGGCTCGCGAATTTGCAACCGCTTGTTCATGTTGGATGTGAGTGTGGTCTTTTGCTTTTTAGATTATTTTGTCTTTGATTATTCTGATTCTTTTCTTCTTGGCAAGTTTGGGCTGTTTGGGGTGCTTCCTCATCCCACTATTGAGCGTTCGCCTGAGAGTGGCTTTCCTCGTCTTCCATGATGGATTAGGAGGACTTCTGGTTTGATCAAGGATCCTGTAGAGGTGAGGGGTCTCTTGAGTAGATTGGCCTACAGTTAGGTATAATGTACTTTGATTTTACTTTCTCATTCTTTGAAAATCCTTTTGCTTATATATTTCTCGGGTAGATTTGTCCCAGTTGGTGGATGGAGCAACAGGACTAGTCGTTGAGATGGGGGTGACTTGGCACCTGATGCAAAGGAGGGTTTTGTCACCCGACCTTATTGATAAGGTATGGTACTTGGGTGAGTGGGTCTATCGTTGGTTGGATGGAATGTTCATGAGGAGAGTTCCCGTTGCTCCTCTTGGGGACATAATTTAGGGTCGAGAGCTTGTTGGAGAGGAGATCGAGGAAGCTGAGAGAGGGTATCCTTTTGAGGATTTCCTGGAGGGAGCTCATTTTTCTTATATGATGTCTCTGGTGCCACAGTTGATTGATGTTATGGCCAGTGAATTCGTTTCACCTCCACCTCCTCAGGCAGATCCTTTATAGCCTTCGGGTTCTAGAGCTGGGACTTTGCGAACATCCCAGGGTCATTCTACTTCTAAGGTAGCATCTTCTAATCCGGTATGCTTCTGAGCTGTGTGTATTTTTTCTCTATTATTAGATAAGCATGTAACAAATTTTATTAGTAATAAATTGGAAATGATATGAGTTGTGAGAGTTTATCTACAGTGTTATGGACATCATCGAAGGAGATCAGATGATGAGAGTGGCCCTAGGACTGAGGGGGCGACACATGCCAATGGTGTGGGATCTAGTGCTGTCATTCTTATTGACTTGGTGAGTGCGGTGCCTCCAATGTTGTATAGTCTGTTAGTTACAAAAGCAGGGGCACACTTTTCATTGCCTAGAGTGGGTACATCACCATCAAATATAGTGCTTACGGATGCTACTCATGTTAGTCTCTTGACTCCGTAAGGGTTTTCTCTTTCCTTGGTTTATTATCGAATTTCTTTTGCTTTGCAGGTGCCTATTTCCTCTGCTCAGTCTTGGTATACTGCTACAATTAGTGCACAAGAGTATTTTATGGAGTTTACTAGTGCACAGAGGGTACTGCCTTCTTCCTTTATTAATTTGTACCTATTTTATACAAATGCATGAGATGTGATTCATGATGTTTATCTAATGCAGAGTGAGTGGAAGAGGGAGCGAGGGTCTTATCGTGAGCATATCGATTAGATGCATGTGCGACTGGTGGCTTTGAGATGGATGCAGAGGACCCGGATCCTGGCTTGGATGACGGAGATGCCTAAGTGGATTCAGGTATTGTTCTTGATGGCACCCATAGCTGATGTAGTTGTTTTTAGGAGGCTAGGTATAGGCTTTTGGCTATGGTTATTCAGTGTTGTACTATTTTCCCGAGGTTATAGATTCTGAGTATTGTATCTGGGCATTTGTCCCTGTGTTTGTATTTTATACTGGTGGCTACTATTGTTGTACCTTAGATTGGTTGACTTGAATGTCCTTGATTGTAACATTTGCTCATGTATATGTGACCATTCTGTATGATTATTCTGCTTTAATCTACCTCTTTATTTTATTTTTCCCTCTTTTGCTTAGGCTGTCTCTTTTCAGAGTTCTTCGTGCCTATCTGGGTATATTTTTCTTTTTATATCCTCTTTTGCCTAGGTTATCTCTTTTCAGAGCTCTTTGCACCTAGCTAGGCTTTTTTTTCGAGGTTCGACGATAGTGGCTGGTAATCTAGAGGAGAAATAGTGAAACAGGTAAGAACTGCAAGCATATAATGAAAATATGCAAATTGTACTTAGCATGCTTGATGGATTTAGATGATAATAATGTACTACATTTCCTCAAACGTACTTACATGATTTCACAAGCATTCACATATTTACTGAAAACATTTAAGAGAAACACAGTTGCATTTATGCAAATTTTGAATTAACAGTACCCCTGTCCTTAGTCAGCCTTTTCAGGTTTTCTAAATAAGTAATTTCTCTCGATTTCCCTAACTTTTGCCTAGGCCACCCTCTCAGGTTTTCAACCTAGTGGGAAATCCCCAAATATTTACCTGAACTGCCTTTTTTCAGTTTTCAACTCAGCGGGGGGTTTTTTTTTGCTCTAGACATAGTACTTCTTTAAGCAGTTTGTGTTGGTAGGCTCAGAGAACTCATTTCCTTCAGAATTTATCAGTTTGTTAGCTCCTCTTGATATCACAGTTTTGACCAAATATGGGCCTTCCTAGTTTGGCCTAAACTTCCCTCTAGGGTCTGAGACATTCTATTTGGCTTGCTTTAGCGCCTAGTCTCCTACTTTCACACTCTTATGTTTGACTTTCTTGTTGAAGGCTCTAACGAGTCGAGCTTGATATAGCTGTGTATGATACAGTGCTTTGAGTCTCTGACTGTCCAGAGTAGTGAGGCTGTCATGCCTTTACTGAGCCCATTGTGCTTCGGGTAGTTCAGATTCAATTGCAATTCCCAATAATTTGATTTCTATTTCCACTAGGAGTACTGCTTCAGATCTGTATACTAGTGAGAAAGGAGTGACTCCTGTTGAAGTTCTGACTATTTTTCTGTATCCCCAAAATGCGTACGGTAGTTTATCTACCCAATCATGATAAGTCTGAGTCATCTTTGACAAGATCTTTTTGATGTTTTTGTTTGCGGATTCAATCGCCCCGTTTGCTTGTGGTCAGTAAGGTGAGGATTTATGATGCTCCACCTTATAACTCCTTAGTAATTCTTTCACTTCCCCTTAGAACTGAACACCATTTTCTGAAACTATTTGATGGGGAATCCTATATCGGTAGAATAGATTTTTTGTGATGAACCTTGCTACTTATTTTGCCCCCAGTTTTGCGTATGATTCTACTTCGACCCCCTTTGTGAAGTAGTCGATTGCTACTAGGGTAAATCTATGTCCGTTTGAGGCTATTGGGTGAATTTCTCCGATTATGTCTAATCCCCATGCTGAGAAGGGCCACGAAGAAGAGAAAGAGTGCAGCTCTGTTGGGGGAAGATGGCTGATGTCCCCATGAATTTGGCACTTGTGGCACCTTCTCATGAATTTGATGTAGTCTTCCATCATCGTCATCCCAAAGAACCCTTGTCTCATTAACTTCTTAGCTAGGATGACGCCATTCATGTGCGAAGCACAAACACCCTCATGTACTTCTTTCATTGCTCTAGCACCTTCTGTCTCATCCAGACATCTGAGTTGTATCCCGTCTAAAGTTCTTCTATATAATAAACCCTAGCATGATGTGAATTTTAATGCCAGTTGCCTTATGACTGCCTTGTCTTTTTCGACTGCCTTCTCAGGGTAAATTCTCTTTGTGAGGTATTGCTGTATATCGTAGAACCAGGGTTTGTTATCTGTTTTTGTTTCTGCTGTTCTAAGACATTTATGGCTAGGTTGCTCTGATTGAGTAGGATTAGGGGCTTCATAGGCATTTTGGATGGTCCTTCCCATACTGATGCTAAGGAAGCAAGTGCGTCTGCCATTTGGTTGTGGTTTCTAGGGAGATGGATGAATTTGCATTTTTAGAAAGATAAGGCGAGCTGTTGTAGGTGGCTCAAATATGGCCTCAAGTGTTGTTATTTCAGTTCCCATTCTTCTATTGTCTAATTGATTACCAACATGGAATCCCCAAATATTTTAACTTCTGTCACTCCCAGAGCTATCAAAGCTTCCATGCCAAGTGCACATGCTTCATATTCTGCCTCATTGTTCGTAACCCTGAATGCTATCTTCTTAGCAATTAGCACCATTTCTTCTTTTGGTGTTAGGAGTATGATCCTGACTCATGCTTTGAATTGATTGATTGCCCCGTTAAAGTACATACGCCATTCCTGCACCTCGATGGCCGTGCTGAGGTCATCTGGGAAGTCTAGTTGAATTTCTTCTGAATTTAGAATCAGGTTGAGGGCTAGGAATTCAATGATTACTCTCCCTTTCACTATCTTCTTGGTCAGATACTGCACGTCAAATTCTATAAATAGAACAAGCCACTTGGTGAGTTTTCCCACTAGGGACAAAGCTTCATAGAGATGCTTCATAGGATCCATTTTAGACACAACTTGAATCTTGTATGATCAAAAGTAGTGTCTGAGCTTCTTCAATGCCCATACCATTGCTAGACATATCTATTCGACTTGACTGTACTTTTCCTCATAAGGCAACATTTTCTTACTTAGGTAATAGACTGCATATTCTGCTTTCCCTTCTCCCTCTTGGGCTAGCATTGCACCAATTGCATTCTCTTTAATGGCTAGGTACAAGGTTAATAGCATCCCAAATTTGGGTGGTTTCAGAACTGGTGGATTAGCTAGATAGTTTTTTATTTTGTCAAATGCTAGCTGACACTGTTCATTCCATATGACTGGCTGATCTTTTCTAAGTAGCTTGAAAATGGGCTCGCAAACTGCTATTAACTTGGTGATGAACCTGCTTGTAAACTGTAGCTTCCTTAGAAACTCTCTTATTTCCTTCTTTGTTTTTAGCACTGGCATTTCTCTGATTGCTTTCACTTTGTCTGCATCTACTTTGATCCCATTCTAACTAATAATATATCCTAGCATCTTGCCTGAAGTTACCTCGAATACGTACTTCTTAGGATTAAGCCAGAGGCTATACTTTTCAACCCTTTTGAAGTTGCACCTGCATTTTTCAGGCCGAAGGGCATTACTTTGTAGCAGTAAGTACCCTATTTTGTTATGAAGGATGTCTTTATTTTGTTAATAATGGCCATTAGGATCTGATTGTATCCAAAAAAATCCATCCATGAAGGAGTACATTGCGCAAGAGGCAACATTGTATATCAACACATCTATGTGAGGCAAAGGGAGGTCATCCTTTGGGCATGCTTTGTTTAAATCTCTGTAGTCATCAAAAATTCTAACCTTCTTTCTTTGGCACTGGCATGACATTTGCTAACCACTCTGGATAATCTACCCCCTCTAGGAACTTAGCCTTGATCTACTTTTTAATGTCTTCTTTTACTAATTGGGCCCATTCTGGTATGAGTCTTCTCAACTTCTGCTTTACTAGTTTACACCCTTCTTTAGTGGAATGTAGTATTGAGCGATGTATCTGTCGATGCTGGACATGTCTTCGTATGTCCAAGAAAATACTTTTGAATATTTTATTAATATTTTTTCAATTTCTCTCCTCTCTTCAGGGGTAACATCTTTCGAAATATGCAAAATATGGGGTTCATTTTCTGTGCCAATGTTAAATGGTTCAGTGTATATGGAATAAATGTCAAATATGTAAGTGTTTTGATTAATGCAATGCATACTACCATTAGTAACTTTAGAGTTTATTACATCATCAGTTTTGAATAAAGAAAAAGTATAGAGATCATCTCCAGTAGCAGTGTCTTCAAACAAAATGTCGTCAATGCTTGATACAAGGATGGCAGCAACTTCCTCATAATTGAGGGTCTCAATTTTGGATTCTAATCCCAGATTCTTCATTAGTTCATCAATATAAGTCTTAGTGATATCTTCTGGCAGGCGTTTTCCCTTAGCAGAGTCAATAACATATTTGAAGATTTCAAAGTCATATTTCTTAACCCCTTCATTTTCCCACTTCTCTATCTATCCCTGGTAGACTTTAGTTGAGCCTTCTGGAATAAAAGAGGTGGACTTCTTTGTTCTAGTGTCCTTCTCAGGATTATACCCAAGCCAAGTCTACTGGTTCGTCCTCAAAAATTAGGAAATTTTATGACTCCAATGTACCTTCCACCTAGTCCAGTTCTAGGCAGGTATTGCATCTTTTTCATCATTGCAATAACCTTTGGGTTAACCCAATCTTCATGGATTACAGAGATCTGAAAGCCTGGTGGCACTATGTTCAAGCAAGCGATGATGTTATTGGTTTCAGCCGGAATGGTGACAACTTTATCTTTGAGTGGGAATTTGATCTTCTGGTGTACGGTAGAAGGTATGCCTTCCAATGGATGGAACCAAGGTCTCCCCAATAGCAGGGCAAAAGTTAGAGGGATGTCTAGGACAATGAACTCTGCTACTGAGTCAATATCCTGTGTAGTGACTACTGCTTTAAAAGTCCCTACGACTGGCTTCTTAGAGTCATCATAAGCTCGAATAATCATGTTAGATTCCTTTATGTCTTCAAAATTCATTCCAAATTTGTACAACAGCCTCAGAGGGCAAACATTGATGGCAGATCCATCATCCACCATAACACATGAGGTCTTCTTAGATCTGACTATTGCCTGTATGAACGGAGGATGACTATGGACCCTTCCTTCAAGAGGCAGATCTTCATATGAGAATGTGATTACTTTAGAAGGGGCTTTTATTAGACAATCTATCATTTTGCAAGGCGAGGCATCGGTGGTGATCTTTGCATCATCAAGAGCCCTTACTAGAGCATTTATGTGCTTCTTAGAGGCCATGAGCAAATCCCAAATACTGGCTTGTCCTTGAGTTTTCTTAAGCTGCTTAAGGACTCAATCATCTTCTTCTTTAGTTAGAGCCACATCACTTGACATTTATTTCCCTTTAGAGACATCCTTTTCCTTTTCACGAGTTTGGTAGACTCTTCTTCTGTGAGTTATATAGTTAACTAAGGGTAGAGGCTTTTTAGCTATCTGCTTCTTGCTATGTAGTGTCTCTTGACTGGTTGCTTTTACATTATTGCCCTTGTTCTAGACAATTCATGTTCCTAGGCATTTGTGCCTTTTTTAACTTTTTCATCAGAGCCATACCAGATGTCAATTCCCATGATTTGTAGGTTTGGAGATTGGATGGTTGCGGTCATTCTATCTTCTTTATCAAACTGTTCTCCCCATCCTAAGTGCACTATATCCTCTAAAAGGACATGAGCTATTGAACGTGCACTGTACTTGACTTTCTAGTCAAATTTTCCAAGTGGTTGGCCTAGTAGATCCCACACTTCGGGTTTGTTTTGCTCAACTTTAAGGCTTTCATCTGTTTCATACGGATAAGGGCAGTCAATCACTTTGCCATTCATGGGAAGGGCTATATCTCTAGCATGGGAAGGGCTATATCTCTAGCTCTCCTTTGCATCATCAAATGGGGAGTAAATGCTCAGGGCATCGAAATATATTCAAATATGGAAGGGTCCCTGTAAGCACCCAATTTTGGGATGACTAGAATATGGATGCGAAAGAGGACTCCGATGATGAAAACTTGTCGCAAATAGGTCTCTCGTATTTGAATTTCGGATCCCAAGGCTTGATTGCATTTTTACGGACTGAATTGAAAATTTTTCTTTTTCTTCAAGGGTCTTTTTTCCGGATTACCGATCGGTAATCTACTATTCCGAGGCTTGAAATTCTTTTTTATTTTATTTTATTTTATTTTTTATTGATTTTTCTTAGATTTGATTGGTCAAAAATTAATTAAAAAAATTATCAAAAAAATAAATAAATAAATTGATGTATATCTAGTCTATCTTTGATCCCATCTACGTAACCTATTTGATCATTTTATCTCGACCGTAATCACTTATCCTGTAAAACGGATTTGGATATACAAGAGAATAAAAGGAAGAGAGGTTTTTTTATGAAAGGGAGAATAAGAGGAGAACGAAGGAAAAAAAAGAGAAAAAAAGAGGGTTTTTCTTTGGTTCTGGAAAAGATTTCGGGAAAGTTTTAAAAAAAATGCTATCTTCTTAAACGCAATTGAAGCCAGGGAACACCTAAATCAATTCTGGAGATTTATTAAACGGTGATTCAAACATCTCTGAGGAGATAGTCAATACAACATCCATTTCTAGTTCTTATTTTATTTTATTTCTTTCTTCTACTTATAGATCTATCTTCATTTTATTTCTGCTTTTTATCTAATTTTATTTTCAATTATTTTTTCATTTTATTTTGTCATTGTTGTTTTTATCGTTTATTATTTCATTTCATTTATTGTTTCTTGTTAATTTTTATTCTTTAATTTTGCTTTTCATTTATTTATTATAATATTCTTGTTTTGTATTTTATTCGTTCTGTTGCATTATATTGTTTAGATTTTGATTTCATTTAATTCAATTTTTATTTAATTAAACACTAATTTTATTGATTTTATTTTCATGCTTATGCTCATAATGATGGGAGCGACATGAGCCACATGGTGGATGTGGAGATTGCATAACCATCAATGAAGGTCTATGGAATGCCATGGATTAATCCCTGTTAAGATAGTGTAGTTTTACGTTTATTCTATTTTTGTGTTTTAGTGGCAATTGCGTTGTGTATTTTTTTTGATTTTTTTTGGTATGTAATTATTATTATATGTAGGAATTGTAATAGCCCTGGTAGAGGGAAGAATAGTGAAATCTTTATTTTTCCTGCACTTTAAAATCAATTAGTAAATTAGGTTTATTTAGTAAATTTTAATTAAAATCAATGGTGGCTTT
>CATIWM010176149.1:0-10358 GCA_949671775.1 Mallotus repandus
TATAATCATATGCAGGAAATATCTCCTTAGTAAGAACTGCCCACACATAATCCCCCACATCAAACTCAACATACTGCCTCTTCTTGTCAGCAACCTGCTTATATTTGGAAGCAGCTTTGGCTAAATTTTCATGGATAACCCTATGAACATCCTGTAATCCACTAACAAAATTCTTTGCCTTGCCATGAACTCTCGTTCTATCTGGAAGAGGAATTAAATCCAGTGGTCCTCGAGGTACAACAGAATACACCACAGCAAAAGGACTAAAACCAGTGCTTCGATTGACCGCATGATTATAAGCGAACTCTGCTTGACACAACTTCTGATCCTAGCTCTTCATATGCTCACCTGCTAAGCACCTCAATAGATTACCTAAAGATCGATTCACCACCTCAGTTTGCCCATCTGTTTTTGGATGATAAGCACTGCTGAAATTAAGCTGCGTGTTCACTATCTTCCATAAAATCCGCCAAAAATGACTAAGAAACCTGGTATCTCGATCAGACATAATAGATATAGGCAATCCATGCAATCTATAAACCTCTTGAAAGAATAATTGAACCACACGAACAAAATTTGCGGTTTTCTTACATGGAATAAAGTGCACCATCTTTGAAAATTGATCAACTACCACAAATATATAATCCTAGCACAAAATCCATGCTGAGCTCTACCCAAGGCTGCGAAGGAATCGGCAATGGCATATACAAACCTGCATTAGATGCGGTCCCTTTAGAAACCTGGCAAATGCGACATCTTTGCACCAGCTTTTCAACTTCATTGTGAATAGTAGGCCAAAAATACTTAGCCTGCACCAATTGCACAGTACTGTCTCACCCTACATGCCCTTCACCATGCAACTATTTAATGATTTGCAGCTGCAAACTACAATCTGGAATGCATAACGAGTTACCCTTAAATAGAAATCCATCATGCAACAAAAAATCTGTTCTTTCACCTGCTTTAACCTTAGCCACAATAACAGAAAAATATGGGTCAGTTTCAAATAATTTTGCAAATGAGTTAAAACCAGGAACCTCAATGGATGTTTTAGTCAACAGAGTTTTCGCCTACTCAACGCATCAGCCACTCTGTTGGTAATACTTGATTGATGCTTGACCACAAAAGTAAACCTCTGAAGATAAGCAACCCAATTCGCATTCCTAGCAAAAATATTATCTTGCCTGTGTAAATGTTTCAACGCTTCATAATCTGTATACAAGATAAACTCCCGCTGAAACAAATAATGACGCCAATGCTTAATAGCTTGAACCATAGCATAGAATTCAACATCATAAGTGCTATAACGCAATTTGGGCCCTAATAACTTCTCATTGAAATATGCCACTGGTTTGCTATTTTGACTCAAAACAGCCACAATTCCCATTTTAGAAGCATCTGAATGCAACTCAAAAGGTTGATAAAAATTCAGGAAACATTAAAATAGGAACTGTAGTAAGGCATAATTTAATCAATTCAAATGCCTTTTCTGCCTCATCTGTCCATATAAACTTTCCCACCTGCCTCATACAATCAGTGATAAGTACCAAAATGCAACTAAAATGAGGAATAAAACGCCTATAAAATGATGCCAACCCATAGAAACTCCTCACCTCTATAATGGTAGTAGGTTTTGGCCAATGTTTCACAGTCTCAACCTTGGACTCATCTACCGGTAAACCCTTACCCGACACAACATATCCAAGAAACAACACACTGGCAGTAAAGAAAACACACTTTTTAAGGGCAACATAGAATTTTTCCCTACGCAACACGGTAAGGACCTATCGCAACTGACTAAGATGCTCATCCGGGTTAGCACTATAAACCAAAATATCATCAAAATACACCATAACACACTTACCAATGAAAGGCCTCAAAATATGGTTCATAACACGTATAAAAGTGCTTGGGGCGTTTGACAACCCAAACGGTATAACTAGCCACTCATACAACCCTTCCCTTATCTTGAAGGTTGTTTTCCACTCATCTCCAGCTCAAATACAAATTTAATGATAGCCACTCTTCAAATCCAATTTAGTAAAAATTGTGGCCCCACTAAACTGATCAAGTAAGTCATCCAATCTAAAAATAGGAAAATGATACCTGACAGTTATTTTGTTAATGGCCTGACTATCAATGCACATCCGCCAAGAACCATCCTTCATTGGTGTCAGAAGGGCTGGTACCGTCCAAGGACTCAAGCTTTCATGAACATATCCCTTAGCCAGCAACTCTTCCACTTGCCTCCTCAACTCTTCATGCTCACTAGGACTCATCCTATAGTGTGGTGGATTCGGCAATGCTTCACCTGGTTCAAGATCAATCTGATGTTGGATATCTCGCATGGGAGGTAAACCTTCAGGTAATTCCTTTGGAAACACATCACTGAATTCATCCAAGAGTGGTAAGACTGCATCAGGAACCACCATCTCTTTGTCCACCCACTTTCCAAATAGGACATAAACAACTTCAGGCTTCTGCACTTCCCTGTCAAATTGTGCCAAGGTTAATAAATTAACATAACCCTTGTTGCCTTCCTGCACCTGCTTGGACTGATCATGATCCTATTAGGCACTAACACTATTTTCACTCCTTCAAACATAAAACTGCAAGTGTTAGTCTTCCCGTTATGAGTCACATCTCGATCAAACTACCAAGGTTGTCCCAACAATAAATGACATGCATCCATGGCTATCATCTCACACCAAACCTCATCCTTGTATTTTGCCCCGATAGAAAAGGAAATCAAGGCACGCTTTGACACTGTTACCTCGCCCCCTTGTTTCAACCATGCCAACTAGTAAGGCTTAGGATGCTTTTCAGTGAATTCCCAATTTGTGAACCGCCTCTGCTACAATTATATTCTCACAACTACCTCCATCAATCACAAATCTGCAGACTTTACCCTTGATAGTGCATGTAGACTGAAAAATATTATTTCGCAACCACTCATCATTAGCAGCTCTAGGTGTTAGGCAGGACCTCCGCACTACCAAAGCAGCCCTTACATCACCAGTCACGACCTCCTCATCAACATCATCTGTATCAAATACCGGATCGCTTGTTAAGTCAGTGACCTCTTCATCATCCTCATATTATTCATCTACCTCAGCAAACATTACTTTTTTTCCCCTCTTTTTACACTTAGATTGCCTGTGACCCACTTCTCCATATGCAAAGCATTTAATCCCACTATTCGAACTCGAACCAACCCTTTGTGCAATAGTTGGCACTACCCCTGGTTTGGTCGCAGCAGCTCCTTGGGCCATTCCGCCACCCACACAACTCACAGTACCACTGCCTCCTATTTTACCATATCCAGTCGTTTGCATAAAACCACCTAGTCACCTCTTTTCGATCTGCAAAGCCCATTGGTGCGCTACAGAAATAGACATAGGATCAAACATGTTTACCGTCTCTGCAATTTGCTCTCTTAAACCCCTAATATATCGAGCAACCAATTGGTCCTCTATCTCATGCACCTCATTGCGCGCAATCAGCTGGTAAAATTCAGTTGTATAATCATCAATGGAACGGTTTCCTTGCCCCAAATTCTGCAACCTCTGGGACATTAAACGCTGAAAATAAAAAGGTAAGAACGTGGCACTCATCTGTTTCTTCATCTTCTCCCAAGTCGTGATTTTTAACTTTCCCAACCTAACTCAAGTCTGTTTAGTTTGCTGCCACCAAGCCATCACCCTATCTCAAAACCTAGTTGCCACCAATGGTACTCTTTGAGCCTCTGGCATCCTTTTAAACTCCAAGATCTCCTCCACCGTAGCCAACCAGTCAAGAAATTCTTCTGATTTTAAAGAACCACAAAATTTAGAAAATCTCAGTTCGCATACCTGCCTCCCATCGCCTCCTATCATCATTCTCGTCATGCTGGCGAGGATGTCTACGCGGCACATCATAATAACCTGCACCATAGTCATCTTCATCATCGTTTCCTTCAGCAAAAGGATTCCTCATGTCGTCAGCATTAGAGACTCATTGTTGGTTTGGCTGCACCCAATTTTAATTGACTAACAACTCAATCATCCTCTTAGTGAGTTGTTCCACAATATTGTCAATCCGTTGATCCATTTGTTCCATTCGTTGTTCGAACCGCTGCTCAAAGCGACGCTGGTCATCATGCTCATAAACTTCTTCTACATGCTGTTGGGGTTGTTGTTGCTGTCTTCTGCGAGACATCTTATCTTATCCGCGGAGCACAGCTCTGATACCAAACTGACGTAGTGGAAGGAGTGTAAGATAACTATTAATGATTGTCAATCACTAATCTTTTACACCTGCAATTCTCAATTACAAAGTATAGACATCAAAATTCGACGAATTTTAAAAAATTTAAAGAAAATTCGAATTCTATTGATAATCTAACATACAAAAGCTAAAACAATAACTCTTAAATAGAAACCCTAAAACAAATCCTAAACAAATTAGAAAATAAGAGTTCAAACCAAAACAAATTAGGAAATAAGACTTTTAAGGCAATTAAAACACAAATTTATCTTTTTGAAGGCCTAAACATTCGAATTTGCCCTAAAAGCAATGGGTTTCACAAGCAAAGCTAGTGACTTCGAATCGTTGATCCGTTTCCAATCAAACTAGCCTTTGAAATCATCCAAATTCGAAATTTCAAAGTTGCAGTTATTTACAAAACTGCCACTGCTACAATTTTTGATATTTATCTAGGAATCGAATTGTTTGATCTTCTATGACTCTATTCGCATCAGCAATAGACCTCATTATTAAAAAACATTACAAAGCAATTTTGCCCCTAGTAAGTTGCGCTTTTTTTTAAAAAAAAAAAAGCCAATTTTTTTTTAAATAATTACAAATATATAATTTTTAAAAATTATCATAATTTAGTAATTTTTTTTATTGTCATATATTGGCAAAAATCCCGGAAAATTCTTAGGTTCTATTTAGCCGCCTGCTTTTAAGTTTCCATTATGCAAATTACTGAATTTTTTTTTTGGTTATCACCACATCTATGTACCTAATAATTACTTTGCCGAATACATGTATACACCACAGTACCATTACATATGCGCAATTGGCTTCATTCATGGGCAGTAAAGTTAAGTTGGACATATCCCCAACATCCTCCCAAAGCAAATTCCACTATAAAAATACTATAAACCGTTCATGCCCGAGAAAATTATCAATTCAATTATGATAACATAAGGTAATTTATTTGAATGTTGAGTAGTAGTAGTAATAAATGTCTTCTTTTTTGCTAGTTACCTAATAAATTAATACTTTGTATTGACTTAATTGAACAAACAAAGCTTTTAAAATTGATTTTTCTGTCTTCTATATATTCATCTCTCGGTATATGCAATAATAATATTCAAGAAAACCAGTTTAAAAAATAAAATTAAAAAGCCCTGCAAAGTCTGTCAGTCCATGGATCCAAGTTGTGTCATTGTCGTTATCCAAGTTGGAAACCAAGCTAAGATGAGATAGCTTGATTAAAGTAGGGCAAAAAAAACCTGTAGCAGCAGCTCCCAAAGGAACCCATATCTTCTTCTTTTAAGTGGGGCTATATCAGGCATGTCTATATATCAAATCTTTTGTATATATGTGTTACATGCATGTGTGGCTCAAAATCAAGATCCAAATCTTGTTGTGTATATATACATATGGTCATATCATATGCAAGCAATTCTTGGCCTAGCTAAGCTCATCAGCTATCAACTCAAGACACTGCATGTCCCTTCTTTCTTTGTTTCCCCCTTAAATCTCTCTTCGTACGTATATGAATGAATCATAAAGAGAGTGAGAGTGAAATTAGAAAGCACCAAAGCGAACAGGTCAGTTTGTTCGGACCATTCTGCATCGCATATCAACTTTATTGGATTGTACCACAACCCCACATATATATATATATATATACTTTCTCTGAGAAATTAGAAAGAAAGTGATGAGAAAGAGAGAAGAGATTGATCCTCATATCCCCACAAACAGCAACAAATAGCTCCTAGCAGGCTTTTTACAGTCTTAGCTTTTCCTCATTCGTACAAACCACCATCAATGCGTATGCATGCATGCCATAGAGCCAGTGCGCGCATATATATATATATATAAACACAATTATTTTTCTTAAGAGAAATTAAGCCTAGTTATTAAAAGAATCCATTTCCAAATCTGACCATTACTCTCACAAAAATTTCCTATTTTATTAATAAAGGAGTAGTCGAATAATAATTTCTCTTCAATGGTATCTTAAGGTGCATAATTCAATTCCTACTGTTGTCAATTTAAAAAAAAATTGATGTCCCTATTATACAGTTCATTGATGCTAGGTGGTACGACCTTTCAATTTACCAAAAAAATTATATTTCCAGGGCAATAGACAATAATAAATTATCTATTACTTTCTTTATGTATATTATTGACATGTGTCAATACAATAACTTATACTATATTTTTCATTCAAAATTGTTATTTTAAATAAAGTTATTTATTATCAATATTTATTGGAATCAACTATTTAGGACCTATTTTTGTTCAAACATCATTTCATATTCGAGTTCTATTGTATGCAGTAACATTAATTTAGTTGTTGAAAAATATTTAACACTTTTATGGTGTTATCTGGATCGAACCGGATTAATTATAGTCTAATAATAAATTTGCTCTATAATAATGGAGAATTACCATTGTAAATCTAATACAAAACCAAACTCATTAAAAAAGAAACAGTAGCACAAAATAGTTATTATTTTTATTAGAAAATAGAACTCTACATGAATCGCAAATTTCTATAGAATATATAAGCCCAACCCAATCTAAGAAAAATAAATAAATCTACAGAATATATAAGCTCAACCCTACCTAAGAAAAAAATAAATCTTTTCCATAAGAGGAAAATTAAACTGCGCAAAATGCATAAGTTAATGATGACAATCAATATAGGTCTTAGTTGCATTTTAAAAATTATTATTTCCTTTTAAAAATTATGAATTATATGGTTCGAATTTTATTTTGATTGAATTATGATCTAATATAAAAAAAAAATTATCTTGTGTTCTGTAGTACAACAATACTAAAAAATAATTTCTTTGCTAGAATATAAAAGAAGGCTGCATAAATATTCGTCCACCATTTCTCTAACCTCGCACTAAGAAGGAGAATATTTTGTGGAAAAGATAAGTCCTTAATATAAGTAATTCCAGCTAGAAGAATGATTAATTGTAATCCTAAAAGGATTCTGATTCATATAATTGAATCCCAAAAGGATTCTGATCTATATTTAGTGAATTCAATAATTAGCAATTTTTCTTTAACGTTGACAATGAAGAAGGCTACATTGTGAAAAATAAAAGGACAAAACGAGGGTGGTCTTTGATCCCTTCTCTCGATTCAGTTTCAGTATTCACTCGTGACCCAATAATACGCACAAAATAGGGATTATGGGGTTAACCCTTTTGTGCTAAGAACGCTAGCTGTACTGTATTATGACTCGAGCCTTGCGCTCTATCAGACGAAAGAAACCAATAGTCAGCGAGGCATGCGTCAGGGTTTTTGGATCCATATGCCCTAATATTATACAGAAATTTTCTTTGCTGATAATGTCCAGAGAGTTCAGCTTGTCAGCTTAATTGTAAGCCCTAGCTAGCTAGCGTTTGTAATCTTTTTTTTTTCAGCCTGCCATCCTAATTTTTGCCTATATATGTATATATATGTCAACTGAGTACTAGCTAGATCCCTTCAGCTAAAAGCAAATGGTGTTAATAATAACCCTAACCATTCGATTTTGTTGTTTGATTTTTTTTTTTTTTTATTCATCAAGAATAGTCTTGGCACTAGCTGGCCATACTCCTACTGTTCATTCATGTATGTTGTCTTAAGGTCTTACCCATCATCATATCCTAGCTAGAACAATGTTCTGAATAGTAAGTTTAGTGTCCAGTAATGGCCTGCTACTGTTCCATGCCTTTGCATTAGGCTGTGAATGTTTGGCCAGTGAACAGGATATATTTTGGAGATATATTTATACAAAAGGCTACATGCATAATTTCACCCCCTAAACCTTATACAATTAACACACTTTCAACTTTTTTATTTTTTACTCAATTTTTAAACTATTATTTTGAAGCTTTTTACCTTTAAATTTGTATTTTTTATTCTATTTAACTGATATAATATTAAAATCTGATAAAAATTTAATTTTAAATAATTCTAAACACATAAAATGTTAAAGTTAGCTTCACAACAATATAAATAAAATTAAAAACTAATATTAAAAATATTAGAAGAAATTTTATTTTTAATTGTATTCTTTTTTTATTAGACATTATTTTATTTTATATAAGTTTATCTTATGTCAAAATCAACATTAATTTATAAAATACTTCAATTTTATATATTATAGAGGTTAGATAGGTTCAAAATAAAAATTTAAAAATTGAATAGAATATAATAAAAGTTGAGAAATGATAGAGGTTAATTGAGCAAAATTGAAAGTGAAAATTGTTGGAATCCCACATTGAAAAAGTTCAAAAACAATAAAGGACTTATAAATAGTGTAGATTGTACTTTAACTCAAACCAATTGATTTTATGTTACATGAACTCAACCCCATTTATAAGTCCACAAAAATGATATTATATATATATATATATATATATATGATGATTGTCATGTAAATATCATTTCACATTGTCAGAAATGATGTAGGGAAACCTAAGAAAACAAATTGGATAAAATATTGTGCCTTGCGACTTTTTAATTGCTGACAGAGCCAATGGTCTGACCATATGCTTTTCATCTTGTAAAATTGGCCAGCAATTTTATTCACTTATACTTAACTGGTGTAGTTTGAGAGCAAGTCTAGATGGAGTTTCTTTGCAGAAATGAAACTTCAGCTCTGATCAATCTCCATTACCCTTATGTGTATGCAATTTCAATGGGAGAAATTTACATGCAATTGCATGTAAATTTTAGGTACAAGAAGACTAAATAATAGGTACAAGATACAAGAGCTAAATTTCAGGTAAATACAAAGCTCAGGGTCCAAATATAACATATATATGAAATCCAGGAGACAGCTGCTTTATCTTCAAATGTGAAGTCCTGACTAAAAAAAAAAAAAAAAAACCTTCAAATGAGAAGTCGACCCAGGATGCTCAATGTTATTTAATTTCATTATATTTTTATTAAATTACCAAACAATTAGATATTTATTTTGTTTAATGTGAAATAAAAGCTCTTTATTTTATTATTGTAAAAAAAATTGAAATACCAAACTAGATATCTGCACATAAATTATTGTGTCAAACTATTCAATATGTAACACATACACTATTTATTATAAATTCAATCGTAAAATGCAGAATACCTAACAATTAATTTGCACACCAATATTAGCTTTTAATTTGCTTCTCAAAAATATCTGTCTGGTTGACATCAAATGGTATGTACTGTTGAATAACTAAACTTGTTTTACTATAGCATATATGTGGTCCTAATCAAAAGAAGAAAAGTTTTGGTCAAGATTTAAAAAGGTTAATTATTATTAGTTGGTGTGAGAAATTATTAGTTGGTGTGAGAAATTATTAGTTGGTATGAGAAATTATTAAGATTAGTTGGTATGAGTTGTATTACTATGGGTAGGATTTAATTATATTTGTTTATTTGAATGGTTTATATTGTTTCTCTAGAAGTATAAATAGAGCCTCTTGAAAAGATGTTTACGTATCAAAGAAAAAGAAAGAAGAAGAAGTGTAAAAAAGCAAAGCTTCTAAGTATGTGAGAGTGTTTAAGAGAGTTTAATAAAGATTGCTTTAGTGTTTAGTGTTTAACAAAGTGGTATCAGAGCCAAATATTAGCATATAGTATACCAAATCGAAGCTCTTGCAAAGACGAATCTAATGCCGCCAGAATCACCCTGATCGGAGGTCTGACGCGCTGCCAATCATCGCCGAAAGATTACTGCCAGAAACCCAGTCAACTCACTGAGTCGATCCGAGTTAGAAGCTGAGTCGAGCCGAGTCAAGCCTACTTCAGCCGAGCCGCTAAGCCGTTGACTGCGTCATTTGACCGAGCCGTTAACTGAGGTGCTGAGCCGTTGACCAAAAGTTGACTTTTGACCGGAGTCCTTCTTTAGGTTTTTCAGTGTTCCGGATCCATTCGTGACGTTGGATTTTGCAAATTCCTTCTAGATTAAGCAATATGGCAAATAGTGTGGCATCCTTCCAAGTTTCAACACTCAACAACAACAATTACGACAATTGGAGTATCAAAATGAAGGCTCTCTTTGGTGCACATGATGTTTGGGATATCATAGAGAAAGGCTATAGTGAACCAAAAAATGAGGCATCACTATCCCAATCTGAGAAGGATAG
>CATIWM010176155.1:0-18901 GCA_949671775.1 Mallotus repandus
GGTTGATTTTTTGGTTGTCTAGTTGAACTTTCATGTTTAGCAAGGCCAGGGATCAGCGATCAGCAATGAATTGGGTACCCACTTCTCCCTAGCTCCTCCATGTTCTCCTTTGCCTTTTTATCTCTCTAAGGGAACAGAACAAAGAACAATTTAATGCCAAAGTTGATTGGCAACCCTAATAATATTCAGTTTTAATATGATCTTTGGAATTTCAATGGCTTCCTATAATTGTCCTCCTAATACATCCTGAGTGTTTGATGCTTTTTTAAAGTATTGATACCATAACATCTTCCATTCTTGGATATAAGTTATCCAAGCACTTTTCATTTTGATTAGTGAGTTTTATCTTTGGTTTGCTCAATCAAAGAGCTTCTTTTTTTTTTTTTCCTCCTTCTATTTAACAAAAGGAAAAAAAAAGGAAAAACAACACAAAAGCACCAAGCATTTTCACTAGCTTTGAATTTTTGTTTTGTTTCAGTTTAGCTATGAGCTTGTTAAGCATGATGTGTTTCTTAAATTAATTTTACTGAGGTGGCTGCCTCTTAGGATGCAATAAGATGCAAGTATGTTCAATTGCATCAGAATATGTAATGGCTGGCTGAAAGTAGTCCTTGGAATACTGTTGTGATCTGAAAGCTGGAGTTTGGGTATTGGTACCAATTGGAATTTCTTCTTGTTGGTTTGGCTTTTGAACCATTAGTAATATTGTGGTGTTAATATTGGAATACTACTTGTCGATTGGTTTTGAACTCTTGATGATGGTGTTACTTTTATGTTCTATAGCATCTAGGAGAGGCTTTTGTGTATAGCAAGCTGGAAGTGGACAATGGTTGATGAATGTACTTCTTGACGGTGTTTGTGCATGCCATCTCATCATTCTCTGACCAAGTTGATGACTGGATTTCTGAAGCTGCAGATATCATGGTTAGGAGATAGAGTCAAGGGCCTTCGCCTTATTTACAGAGATGGCCGTGCAAAGCCTACAGGAAATATTCTGTCTCTTTACCAATTCTTTCCTCTTTTTATTTTGATCTCCATAATTTTTACCTGCTATTCTTATGAGGGGTGAGAGAGCGTTGTTGTAGTTTCCTCTGATGTAATTTCAGTCCAACTACTTGGTTGATATCTTATTTGTTAATCATCCATTATGGTTCTGGCTGACATACGGCCAAAATTGATTATGTTTGGAGTAGCACTGAATTATGTGACACTCCTTACTTTTCCGCATTGATGATCACCGTGGCAAACTGGCTGTCATGTTTTGCATACTGATCTGTAACTTTTGTAACTGTCATGTTTTGCATAGTGAACTATGATTCATGTTTAATATTTGTTAACTCTTGATAATCTGGCTATGAAGGCAAGTGCTGGAATTTTCAATGGGAAATGCTATGGGAATCATAATAACACACAGGAAGCTAAGCCTGTAGTTAATGACAGGTATCATCTATGTAAAAGCCTATTCGAGCACCTTGTCCTGCTAAAATCATTAGCAAGGGAGGACAGCTGACTGCTGTGGCTGGAGCTTTGCTCATTTGGATCATAGTAGTTGTATTGTTAATGAAATATTCTACTCTACTTTGTGCGATGTCAATGCGCCCATAGGTTTCTGTAAGTTATCTTGTTTGCTATTTATTTACTTCGCCCTTGTTCTATTGGAGTTAATCTTTTTCTTTAATTCATTTTGCAATATGGTGTTTCACTTAACTGCTAGTAAACGGTGTACAAGAATTGATTTCTGCGCCGCTTTCTTTTTATTATGGTGTTGGAAATTCACTATTTCATTTAATTGTTAAAAAAAAAGTTTCAATGATTTATTTTTAAGATTTTTAACCACTTTTTTTATTTACACATTAGAGTTATAATTTTTTTAAAAATTACACAATAATAGTCTGTCCAATCTTGATAACATTTTGAGGATAACACTTTTGGGGTTTGATTTAACGATTGATTTCGATCGAAGGACTTTTGTCAAGGGAATAAAAATTTAGGCCGAGTGTATTGTACCATAATATATATTAAATCTTGAATTTTAAATTATTAAGTTAAAAATTTGATAATTATTTATTTTCGTGTTTGAGTATTTACTTTAAAAATTATTGTGTCAAATTATTAAAATTTTTATTTTTATTAAAAAATAAAATATTTATCACTTATTTAATATTATTTTTTAATTAAAAAATTATTATACACATTTCAATATTATTCAATATCTAAAATTATTTACTTATTATATATTTTTCTATTTTAAATTACTCAAAATATTTTTTTAAACTATTAAAATATTAAAAAATTATATTAATTATTTAATATTATTTTTTTAACTAAAATATTATTATACATACTTCAATATTGATCTAATAATTCTAAAAATAAATCATATTATAACTAAAAAATTATGGCAACAAAAATTAAAAAAAAATAAAATTAATGTGGTATATTTTATTTTAAATTTATTTAGTTATTATTTTATTTTAATTATTTATTAAATAAATTTATTTTACGGTCAACGCATTACGTGGATTCATGACTAGTTTACTTAAAAATAACTCTTAGTAAAAAAATATAAATTTTAAAGTGACTTTTTTTTAATGTATTTTATTTTCATTTTACTTTAATTACTATACAATTATTTTATTTAATGTTGGTTATTAGCAAACTAAATTTAGTTTGTAAAAAAAATCAATTAAAAACTAAGTTTAGTTTGTAAAAAAAAATCAATTAAAAACTAAATTTAGTTTGTAAAAAAAATCAATTAAATAAACAAAGCTAAAAATGAAGCAATCCATACTTGCACTCAACCGCCATTGCTCCTCTATATATAGTATTAGCTCCGTTATTGGAGATTCTTTTTCCTGCACCTGCAAATGGCTTGCGGAGGAGGAGCAGCCAACCAACCGCCACCGCCGTACAAACCGTACAGACTTCTTGAAAGCTTCAGTGGCCACGAACGCGCCGTCTCTTGTGTGAAATTTTCCAACGACGGCAAACTTCTAGCCTCAGTCTCCCTCGACAAAACTCTGATCATCTGGGCAGCCTCTGATCTCTCGTTTCTCCACCAATTAGTGGGCCATTCCGAGGGCGTTTCTGATCTGCTTGGTCTTCCGATTCCCACTACATTTGCTCCACTTCTGACGATCGCACTCTCCGCATATGGGACGCGAGACCCTCTTTCAAATGCCTGAAAACCCTAAAAGGCCATACTGACTTCGTATTCTGCGTGAATTTCAATCCTTAGTCTAATCTAATCGTCTCGGGGTCTTTCAATGAAACTATTCGCATCTGGGAGGTAAAGACTGGAAAATGCATTAGGGTGATTAAAGCTCACTCTATGCCGGTTGCTTCGGTTCATTTTAATGGAGATGGTTCTTTGATAGTTTCGGGCAGTCATGATGGGTCTTGTAAGTTTTGGGAGGAGGCTACTGGTGCTTGCTTAAAGACCCTTATCGATGACAAGGAGCCTGCTGTTTCATTTGCTAAGTTCTCTCCTAATGGGAGGTTTCTTCTTGTTGCCACTCTTGATAGTACCCTTGTAAGTTATAGCGCATATTTGCTCCATCCCTTTCCAGTGTTTAAATTTATTAAGCTTCTATATGTTGTAATCTTTGCTTGTGTTTGGTTACAATTGCAGAAGCTCTGGAATTACTCTACAGGGAAGTTTCTGAAGATATACACTGGGCATACGAACAGAGTGTACTGCTTAACCTCGACATTTTCGGTGATGAATGGTAAATACATTGTGAGCGGGTCAGAGGACAATTGCGTGTACTTGTGGGATCTTCAACAGAAAACTATGGTTCAGAAACTTGAAGGCCATTGTGATACTGTTGTTTCTGTGACCTGCCATTCGAAGGAGCATATGATTGCTTCTGCCGGCCTTGATGGTGATATAACCATTAAAGTTTGGGTTCAAGATTCCTGAACCTTTGGGATCTTTAAACATCATGACCCTACCCTACCCTACCCCCTTGTATCAATAATTACTAAAACCAAGTGAACTTTTTGTCCCATATTTCTCCATAAACTGTTCATCTGATGTGCCATAACTTCTTGCTCTCGCCTTTATTGAATGTGTGATTATCCATGCCAGTCCAATTCTGTAGGATTCATGTGTTAATTAGTCACTATGATGAAAATTTATGTCGAAATGAGTAAAGGTGTGCTGGCTGAGTTCCCATCAGATGGAAAGTTAGTGGATGGCTGACTGCAACATAGCCCACACCTTCTATTATTTTTCTTAGTAAAAATTTTAAAGGAAAAAAAACAAAGAATAACAAGAAAGTCTGGAATTAATTTTCTGTGATTGCAGTTTTATCACCTTGAACAAATGATTGACAGTGAACTCAATATCGAAGTCAGCCTACCATCGCCACTGAGTAGTCACATGTCAGATGGTTCCGTGTTCACGAGCACATCAGAAAGCAGCTACAATAGTGACCAGAGTAGTGGCAACAAGGAAAGTCGAGATTCTGGTTACGTTGTTTGCGAGGAAAGTTCAGATGAGGTTAATTTCTTGGTTGTCTAGTTGAACTTTCATGTTTAGCAAGGCCAAGGATCAGCGACCAGCAATGAATTGGGTACCACTTCTCCCTAGCTCCCCCATGTTCTCCTTTGCCTTTTTATCTCTCTAAGGAAACAAAACAAAGGACAGTTTAATACCAAAGTTGATTGGCAACCCTAATAATATTCAGTTTTTATATGATCTTTGGAATTTCAATGGCTTCCTATAATTGTCCTCCCAATACATCCTGTGTGTTTGATGTTTTTTAAAGTATTGATATCTTAACATCTTCCATTCTTGGATATAAGTTATCCAAGCACTTTTATTTTGATTGGTGAGTTTTGTCTTTGATTTGCTCAATCAAAGAGCTTCTTTCTCTTTTATTTTTTCTTCTATTTAACACTATGATGCACGGAAAATTATCCGAATGGGCATTTCTACGTTTCGGAAACGTTTCCGTATCGGAAACTTTCGAAAACTCCTCGAAAACGTTTCGGGGCCGTTTTTGCAAATATTAAAAATTAGGAAACACGTTTCCTACTTGAAAACGCGTTTCCAACTTTAAAAATATATTTCTTCAGTATTTTTCTAAATAAGAAAACAGACAATTTAAAAAATAATTTTATATTTTTCTTAATTAAACAAAATAATTTCTATAATTATACTTTTACTTAATAGAATCGATAAAAATTTTCAAGATTTATCTATATAGATTATATTTATATATATTCGTATATTTTTAATATTTATTTGTATACCCCTATATTTTTATTATTTACACGTTTTCGTTTCATATATTTTAAAAAATGGAGTTTCACCATATTCATTTCCATGTTTTCCCGTTTTCCCGTTTTCGTTTCCGTGCTACATAGATTTAACAAAAGGAAAAAAAAAAAAAACAACACAAAATGCACCAAGCATTTTCACTAACTTTGAATTTTGTTTTGTTTTAGTTTAGCTTTGAGCTTGTTAAACATGGTGTGTTTCTTAAATTAATTTTACTGAGGCGGCTGCCTCTTAGGATTCAATAAGATGCAAGTATGTTCACTTGTATCAGAATATGTAATGGGTGGATGAAAGTAGTCCTTGGAATACTGTTGTGATCTGAAAGCTGGAGTTTGGGTATTGGTACCAATTGGAATTTCTTCTTGTTGGTTTGGCTTTTGAACCATTAGTAATATTGTGGTATTAAGATAGTATTATTGGAATACTACTTCTTGTCGATTGGTTCTGAACTCTTGATGATGGTGTTACTTTTATGTTTTGTCGCATCTAGGGGAGGCTTTTGCATATAACAAGCTGGAAGTGGACAATGGTTGATGAATGGACTTTGCATGTCATCTCGTCACTTTGACCAAGTTAATGACTGGATTTCCGAAGCTGCAGATATCATGGTAAGGAGATAGAGTCAAGCTCCTTCACCTTATTTACTGAGATGGCCTTGCAAAGCCTACAGGAAATATTCTGCCTCTTTCCCAATTCTTTCCTCTTTATTTTGATCTCCATAATTTTTACCTGCTATTTATGAGGGGTGGTAGAGCGTTGTTCTTGTTTCCTCTGATGTAGTTTCTACTTGGTTGATATCTTATTTGTTAATCATCCATTATGGTTCTGGCTGACATACGGCCAAAATTGATTATGTTTGGAGTAGCACTGAATTATGTGACACGTCTTACTTTTCGGCATTGATGATCACCGTGGTAAACTGTCATGTTTTGCTTAGTGAACTATAATTCATGTTTAATATTTTGTTGAACTCTTGACAATCTGGCCATGAAGGCAAGTGCTGGAATTTTTAGTGGGAAATGCTGTGGGAATCATAATCACACAGAAAGCTAAGCTTGTGGTTAATGATAGGTCAAATGGGCATCATCTATGTAAAAGCCTATTCGCCAGCATTGTATTGTTAATGAAGTATTCTACTTCACTCCGTGTAACATCAATGCGCCCACAAGTTATAATCGTGTTAGCTATTTATTTACTTCGCTGTTGTTCGAATTACTTCGTGTTGTTCGAATGGATAATTGTTAATCTTTTTCTTTAATTCATTTTGCAATAAGGTGTTTCACTTAACTGCCTACAATGTTATCAATAGTAGCTTAAGTAGCAAAAGGTGTAGATATCTAATTGTGTAGAGCAAGTTTTGAAATTTTGCTCATTTCTTTCCTCTTTATGGTTTTGGGAATTGATCACTTTATCTAGTTGGAATTGATCACTTTATCTAGTTGTTAAAAAATTGACTTTTTTTGGGGTTTGGTTTAATAATAGATTTCGATGGAAGGACTTTTGTGAAGGGAATAAAATTTCAGGGCGAGTGTATTTTATCGTATTTGGGAATTTATTTAAAAAAATTCCTAGTAAAAAATTAAAAAATTTTGTGAGAATTTTAAGGTAATTTTATTTTTTTTTATTTTGCTTTGATGACTATTGAATGAGAGTGTATTGAACTATTCAATGATTAAAATTTTGTTTGTAAAAAAAAACCATAGACTAAACCAAAAATCTATTTATCTATTAAGAAATAGAAAGGTGGGTTCTTAATTTGAACTGTTCATCTACAGTTAGTAGATTGCCCTCTAATTTCATATGAAACTGCAAAATTGGCATCAGTTTTTTGAATGCAAAATTCACTTTTTGTCCCTAGAATCCATAGTAACTAGAGAATGAAAAGACGTCGTTTTAAGGAAATGACTTCTGCGTCCTTTGTGCTAATGAAGCCTAACCGTCGCTCACCCTCCTCTTCTTCAGTGTCTTCCTGTTGCTTTCACCCTTCCCTTGCCTTCTGTCTTGAATCCTTGCACTTCTCTCGCCCCCACTCTCAGAACCTCGCCACTAATCGCCACCTCCACCACCTTACCTTCTGACTCGCTCTCTCTCTCACCCTCACTCTCTAACCCCAGCCAACCCTCACTCCTCTTACATTTGAACCGGATCTCTGTTTTTGGTATGCCCTGGTTTTCATCTCTTCTCCTGGCCGCCAACAACTGCATCTAATTTGCTTCACTATTCCACTTCTCTTACTCTCCACTCTATTTGGGTACTCTGTGTTTGTCATCGACCTCTCTATTTTCTGTTTTGCTTGATTCGCAACTGTGGTCGTATTGCACTATGATCTCTCTAAGTTATTAAAACGTTTATTAAATCTCACTTTCCATTGCAGAATTTGCTCATCACCCTAAAGAAATTCAGGCCCGAAAATGACATTGCCTTTCAAGCTCTAAGTATATGATATTTTATTTATTAATTCTTAGAAAAAAAATAAATGACCTTAATCTACTAATGATGAGTTTTTTTTTTTTCTTTTCGTTGTATTTTTCTTTGCGGTTTTGATGCAACAAGATCAAATATAAAGGAATGTAAAGCATTAAAATTTGTAGTTGGAAATTATATATGCTTGATACAATAATTTTTTTTAAGTTGGTTTAATTTCATTTATATATAAATTCACATACAAACTCCAACAAGAAGTTGCAATTTGCAACATCAGGTTCAAATAGTTGAGGATCAATTAAAGTTTTAAAAATTAATAAAGTTCACTTTTGTTTGTTTATTTTATCTATTCATTAATTTTTAGCTATCCAATAGCTTCCTTCTTATTTATCACATGATCATAATTTTTGTGATTTTTTGGATTTTATTTTTATTTTTTAAAATTTGACAAGAAGCCATAGTTTAAGCTATTATTTGTAATTTCAGCAATAGGAAGCTAAGAATGAGAAAAGAGAAGAGATAATGGCGATGGTGGATGCAGCCATGACAGTAAACAGAGCTCCGAAGCTCTGCTACACATACTGCTTACAACACCAGCTTTTGTTAAGACCCACAAAAAAGAAGCTAATGGGTTCTCTAAAGTTCACCTTCAACACCCGAAATCTATCATCAAGTTCAAACCAAACCTTAAGCTACAAGGACCTTCTCCTCCTATCCATGCCGCTAATCCTTTAACAAATGAAGAAACTCCAACCCTATCTCTCAGGTCACTCAACAGTTACAGTACTCTTATTCTTTATAAAGATTAATCAGGTAGCAAAGTAGTTCTTGATTCTCTTCTTTGAGCAAGAAACTGAGGTCATTTCTTGGAAATTTTATATAGAGTCAGCTGCTTAAAAAAGGTCATTTCTTGGGTGTCTGTCTTTGTATGTTTTGCATTTACAAGATAGTTTTGTGTTGCATGGACAGGAGGATTGGAGCTATTTGTGGAAATTAGGAGCAGGTTTTGTTGTTGGTGCAGCTGTAATAAAATATGAAAGCATTCTTTTTCCTGAGATAACAAGACCCAAGATCATGATTCTGACCTTTCATTTAAATCTTTTTATGTATTTACAGAGAAATGTAAACATTTTTTTTCTTATGTGATTAATTTATGTTAATACCCATCCATCAAGGAAAATGTACTTTTGTTCTTTCAAAAAGATCAAGTAATTGTTGTGAGGAACTCAGTTGATCTGAGATTTTGTTGCAGTGTTAGCTTTGTTCTTTTTTCAAGAAGTTCAAAGTATTACATGAAATTGTTTTTTTCTAAAAGTGACAACATTTGTATATTTTTTTTTTCAAATTTAACTACAAATGCAAATTATTAGAATTATATTTCTCAATATTAACCCGTTTCCATTCATGATCCCTTTTGCAATTTTATACTTCTCAATTCCGCAGTTGTTCGTGCGACTTTACTCTATATATGTTGGTCTATTTTAAATTGAACCAATTGTTGTATTCTTTTTATTTTATTTTACATGTTCATTTTTTTTATTTTTAGGAATTTGTCTATTTGGTGATGAATTTATGACATCAACATATTGCAAATTTTGAAATGACCCATCAACTTAGTTTTAGTTCACGGCTTCACTTGGATATTTAGGGGGTCTTGATTAATTTGATTTTTTGATTTATTTTAATATTAGCATAATGAAGCGGAATTATTTAATTCAATTTAATTTATTGTAATTATGATTATCTTTTAGAGTTATATTGGACTTCCTGAAACTTCGTATTCCAAGATCAATTTGCTATTTCTTTCCTCCTTGGCATTTGGAAAATTCAGAATATTAGTTTTGCGACTTGAGTGCAATTCGTTTGAGGTCTGTTTGCCTGCATAAAGGCTATGACTTATTTAGTAAAAGTTATGCTTGGATTTTTACAGTGTATTTATAAGAGTTTAAGTAAAGAAATTTTTTAAATCTATACGTATATCTTACAGTCATTTTAATGACCAAATTGACCCAAATTTGCATACTTTCTAAACATAATAACTCCAATCATTCTTGGTAATTTGATATGATCTTATTCACATTATATTATTTTAGTTAGGGATTTATATGCTTCTTTTGAAAATTTTCCAGCTTTAGATACCATAGATTTTCAGCTTCTTATATATATTGTAAATTTTTGTGATGTTGGCCGATAAAGAAACATGAGCTATCTAAAAATTTAAATTTATAATTTATTCAAATTTAATATATCTCATAAAAGATAATTTGCCTGGTAAGAAACCTTGGTCAAGGTTTTTTTTCATTTAAGTAAATGGATTATGATTGTTTTTTTAATCATTATTAAATTTTTTAACTTTATATTATTATTTTTTTTGTCAAGACTAAGGAATGAGACCAGTAGTTTCATATGCTTTGTTGGGCTATATTTATAAAGAATTATGTGTAAATACAAGTTTATTGTATTTCTCATTATTATATGTATTGTTTTATGTACTCTTTTACCGCAATATCAAGTAATTTACTTGAAAGAACAATGTTTTATCTAGTCATATTAGAAATGAATGTTTTTCTCACTTCTTCTTTGTATTTTATTTTTATAGCCGCCTCAGCATTACTCCTCCACAATTATGTAGCTTTTTCTCTAATAGTTTCCCCTATTTAACTTGCATTGTAACAAGATCCAAAAAATATATATATACGCTTTTCTATATACATTTTTTATGTTAAGCTGCATATATCATGGTAAGGAGATATAGACAAGGAAATTCACCTTACTTACAGAGATAGCCCTGCAAAGCCTACAGGAAATATTCTGCCTCTTTCCCAAATCTTTCCTCTTTTTATTTTGATCTCCACAATTTTTACCTGCTATTCTTAAGAGGGGTGGTATGTTCTAGTTTCCTCTGATGTAATTTCAGTCCAACTACTTGGTTGATATCTTATTTGTTAATCATCCATTATGGTTTTGGCTGACAGGCAATTTACCAAATTATAATAAAAAAAAAATAAAAAAAATTCCACTTTTATGATGCTTTTAAAAAAAAATTCATATTTTATGGTATTTTTTGAAAAAAAATTTCCAGTTTGTAATACTTTATGTTGATGTTGAGGTGAGATGAGTTACTACACCTTATTTTGTCAGTGCCATTGGTAACATTTCGCCAATAGTATTGACCAAATAAGTAAAATAATTTTTTTTAATACTCAAATGCATTAGAGGGAAATGCTTCATGCATTTTTGCCCCCAAACACCAATAATTATGTTAAAGTTTTTTTTATATTTCTTTTAAAAAGTAATGATTATAATATAATAATATAATGATCATGATAACTTTATAATATTATATAATTAGTAAATAATGATGGGAAAGGTAAAAAAACCCCTTATAATTTTGTCCTAATCTTTCTTAACCCTATAACATTTTTCAAGGTTCAAATAAACATATAATGTTACTAAATTGACACAAAAACATCCTCTAATATTAACAAGTCGGTTTAATACCCTTTAAAAGTTGCTTATATGGTATATAGGGCCCGCCAACTTTACATGTAGATAAAGGAAATAAAAAAAATTGCTCATTTGGGACCCATAGGGGGGAAAAACGTGATTTTTTTTACCAAATTAAGATTAAAAGTAAATCTAATTCCTGATGAGATTAGACATGGTGGAGACCTCCATTAACCCTTGGAATCGCTGCGAAGACGAAAGGAGAAGCTCTTTGCTTTCTCAAAAGCTAGGGTTTTCTTCAGCTCCGCAATCTCATCCTCCAACACCTTGAATTTCTTTTCACTTTCTTGTCTCTCTTCGTCAAGCTTCATTTTCTCTTCAATTAGTTCCATTCTCAGCATCTCATTTTCAGCTTCTAAACACTCTATCCTCTTCCCTGCCTTTTCAATCTCGACAGTTTTAGCTAGAATTTCATTCTCCAATACAGGAACAAACATTTCAGATTCACACATTTCACAAAAAAAAAGTGCTAAAAGAATTATTAAAGAACAAACATTTGAACTGATTCTCAATTCAAAAAAAAAAAAAAAAAAACTCAAAATCCACTCATTTTAGATTCTTAACATCTCATATCTTAGAAGCTAAAAGAATTATTAAAGAACAAACATTTGACCTGAATTAACAGCTATCAAACCAACATTTTTACAGAGAAAATTAAACTAAAAAAATAAAGTTCCCAACTTTACAAATTCCAAAAACTAATATAACAATTAAAGAACAGAACTTGTTAACCCTCCTTCGGGTCTGATTCATTGGTTGAGCTACGACAGGCTGGGAAATAGTACTGCTAGACTTGTTTCTATGTAATTGTTTAGGTGCTTGCCTCGTTTCTTACCAAAAACAAAAAGAGCAGAACTTTGACCTAAATCTCAGGATTCTTGGTATAAAGTCATAGGAAGAGGAAGAGCATCTTCATTATCAACCAAATAGCTCTCTATTTCAATACCATTTCTTCTCTTTTTTTTTTTTTTTGACTCTAATACTGCTAGTCTGCTACTGTTGCTTCTTCTACCACCTCCAAGTTCCCGCTTTAGTGGCCGGCAGCGGAGGAGGTGTCGTTGGTAGTGGGAGATGATGTAGCTCCGTCTGATTCTTGACCAATTCGAATACTGCCAGCATCGGCAGCTGACGTGAAATTCAACCACCTGGGAATGTGGGGCCGAGTCGAAGGTTGCTGGCACCGGCAAAGCAACAATGAGAAGTGGTAATGGAGGTCGAAGGGATAGAAAGGAAGGGGGAGGGCTTTGAATGGAAGAAGAGAGAGCTTGGAGCAATGGATAGCATTTGGTTAGTGAGAGAGATTTGGATGATATTTAGCCTGAGGTCATAGGAGGTGTTGCTACGGTTTGGGAACTTCACGATCCCTAGGGATTTAACTTCAATTGATAATTTTTTTTTAATTCAGTTTGTCTACATGTACAAGCTGGTGGGTCCATATGCCACATGAGTAATTTTTTTTATTTTCTTTATCTACATGTACAATTTGGTGGGCCCTATATACCACATAAGCAACTTTTAACAGATGTTAAACTGACATGTTAATGTCATCAGTTGGAGGAGTATTTTTGTTTCAATTTAATAACGTTATGGGTTCATTTTGTACATTTTCCTAATAATTATGGGGTTAAGTGAGATTAGAGCAAAATCATAAGGGATTTTTTTATACCTTTTTTCAATAATGATTGGATTATGATACTATTTTTTAATAGTAGTTAGTCACTAATTATTATGTAATAATTGATGATGATAATAATAATAATAATAATAATAATATGTTATTTTATATCTTTTCAATTTTTTTTAGTTTATATCTTTTCATATTATTATTTTATGATTTTAAAAATTTAATTGAAATTTATTACGAAAAAATAGTTGCTATAAACAATTAGTAACTTATGGCTATTTACCATTTTGTGGTATAAAATAAAAGAAATTCTCAAATTATGGTATTTTATAAAATATTTCTTAATTTATGGTACTTTTTTTTATTTTTTTTATTAAAAATACTTTATTCTGCTATTTGAAATGTCGTAATTGGAAGAGAATAAATTTGACTCAGGTCATTCTGCCTCTTTAAATGGCGGAATGAGAAAAGAAAATATTTTTTATTGACAGTTTTTTATTATGTACTTAAAAAATTATATTTCTTACATAATTTTTTTATGTAATAAATAAATTAAATTTATGTCAGAAAAACATCGCTTGTTTTAGAAAAAAAAATTATGCAAATTCATAGAAAAACCTAAGCCATGCAAATCCATGCAATTACAACGCTTAAGGGATATGTGCATGCAAATTCATGCAAATTTATTATTTATGTACATTCAAATTCATTTATAATATTATAATAATTATAATATATGTATAATTATTATATTTTGAGTTGAAATAACCATAATAATGTTAAAATAAAAAAATTATGATCAGTTATTATAATTATGATATTATTTTTAATATTATTATAATTCATTAACCGTAATTATTATATTATTAAAATAAAAAATAAAAAATAAAAAATAAAATGGATAGTATATATTAGATGGCTAAAAAGTTGGGCTTATAATTGGCCATAAAACATTTGTTTGGTAGGCCCTCTAGCAAATAATCAAAAAAATATTAAAAAAAAAACAAAAAAATTAAATGGCATTTGAATTGGGCAATGGTCCATTTAATTTATTAATAGTTTGATATGCATGGGACTCAGAATTTCGCCTGTGGTAAAGGTGGAATGCATTGAGCCTTTTCGCCTATGGCATAAGTAAAATGTCTGTTTTTCTCGTCTGACACAACAGATCTTCTTTTCATCTATTGTACAGGCGAAATGCATAATTAACAAATTTTTTATCTTTTTTTTATTTCACCCGTATAAATAGTGAAATGAGTAAATTTTTTTTATTTCATTTCATTTATAGCACTGACGAAACTGATAAAACTGGTTTGGTTAAATTTATGTTGAAACTATTTTACCTCTACCGAAAGTGAAATATATTTATTTAAAAATAAAATAGCACAAATACGGAATAATTTTGAAAAGTAGGTCAATTTTTTTTTTGATTTTTTTACCATAATTTGGTAAATTGCCCTCTGGCTGACATACTGCCAAAATTGATTATGTTTGGAGTAGCACTGAATTATATGATACGTCTTACTTTTCCGCATTGATGACCACCGTGGTAAACGGACTGTCATGCTTTGCATACTGCTGTATAACTTTTGAACTGTCATGTTTTGCATGGTGAACTATAATTCATCTTTAGTATTTGTTAAACTCTTGATAATCTGGCCATGAAGGCAAGTGCTGGAATTTTTAGTGGGAAATGTTGTGGGAATCATAACAACTCACAGAAAGCTAAGCTTATGGTCAATGATAGGTCAAATGGGCATCATCTATGTAAAAGCCTATTCTCTAGCATTGTATTGTTAATGAAGTATTCTACTTTACATCAATGCGCCCACAAGTTACTCTAAATTATCTTGTTTGCTATTTATTTACTTCGCGCTTGTTCTGTCGGACAAATTGTTAATCTTTTTCTTTTTGCATTAAGGTGTTTCACTTAACTGCTTTCAATGTTATAAATGAATAACTTGAATAGCAAAAGATGTAGGCAGCTAATTGCGAGCAAATTTTAAAATTTTGCTCATTTCTTATCTAGTTGTTAAAAAAATTTGACATCGTTCTTCATATTTGCACCTATCAATCTTTTTGCCTTCTTTCTTTATTTTTATTATTATTCTATTGATTTTTGTGAAAACATATTTAATAGTCCAACAAATTACCCATTCACTTAATCATCAAAATCATGGAAATTTTATTGGGTTAGAAACAGATTGACAGATATTAGGTTCTCTTTACGTAGAATTTGTCAAATTCACCCTTGAACTATCCTTCAAAGTGTAATTAACCCCAAAATTAACTTATTTGGTTATTTAATCCTTTCTTTCCTTCTATCTCTCTGGAGTCTTCTCTTCTACTGTTACACCCTCTTATTGTACTTTGTTCCTAGGATTAATTTCTGGCCATTTTTGCCATGGCCAAAAATTGGTCATCTTCTTTAATTTTTGTTGTTTTTCTTCTTATGTCATAAAATATGTAGTAGTTTAACAAGATCTAGGGTCCAACTCCCTTTTTGCTATCCTCTTGGGATACTTTTGCTCTTCATTTGTGATGATGTTCTGGGTTTGAAAAGGGAATGTTTCAGTGCTTACCTTGAAGAAGAAGAGGACAATTTTGTTCTTATGGGAACTCTTGATGTGGTTTATCTATTCTATAGGAGTTTTTTCATAATCTATAAAATGGGTTGTGCCATACCCATTATTTCGCAGAGGATGTCGGAGTTCTTTTCCGGTCTTCCATCCGAAGCTCAAGTTCTTCCTGACCAAGATTTGATTTTATATTTAGCCAAATCGCAGATCCTCTTGATGTGGCACCGAGGTACCGGTGTGTTTATGCCTTTTTTTTTTGTAATGTTTTCTTCTTCTTTTTTATGTTTTATCTTTATGGAGCTAGATTGTTTGCTTTTATAGGTAATGTTTTAGTTTTGATTATGCTGCAAAACTCTAGCTTCTTCCCTTTAATCTTTCCAAATTTATCAATGAAATCATTTTTCTGTTGGACAAAAAAAAAAGATGCAAATTTTTGACTATTCACCCATAATTCTCATGAAAATAAAAGTGTGCAGTACACTCTCTCTTAGAAAATAAAAAATAATTATTTAAATCATTAAAACTAAAAAATAATATTTTCAAATAATAAATCATTCAATATATATATATATATATATATATATATATATATTAAAAGGAAAAATTACAAATTTGGTGTCTGAACTTTCCAATTTTTTCTATTTGAGTGTCTAACCCTTTTTTTTTTTTTTTGCAATTAAGTGTCTGAACTTTAAACAAAACCCATCATTGTAGTGTTTTCGACCGATTTGGTGCTGAGTTGGATCAAACAGGACCTACTCTTAAACCAGTCATCAGCCATGTCAAGTGCCACATGTGTTGCATTATGTAAAAGATAAAAATACCCTTATTAAAGACTGATGACCAAACTTTTTTTTAAAAAAAACCCTTTTCTTCGACTACTCCTCTTCTTCTTCTTGAGTCCGATTTCAATGGCACCTCCTTCTCCAGTGCTGTTTTTAACCTCTCAACTACAATCGTTGGTGCCAGAATCATGGCACTTTCGGCCATCATGAAACAAGTAGGCCTCATCTCAGGCCTAATGATGATCATAGTAGGAGCCATGTTAACTGAATCCTCAATTGACATAATCTTAAGATTCAACAAAATTGCCAAATCCACCTCGTACTCTGGCGTCGTTTTAGATGCGTTCGGTGGAGGCAGACGCTCTCTCCTTCAACTCGGCATCCTTATTCATCATTGTGTATATAATTATAATCGGTACTAAAATTAAAATTTAATTCTTCGATTGCTCTATATAGATACATCGTTGGATTATAATAATGAACTTTATCGCTGATGTTGTTTATTTCTTTTTGTGCGGCAGGTGATGTGTTAGCAGGGACGTGGTTAGATGGAGTCCGTCATTCGATTGGGTGTTATGGAAGAATGGTTCGGTAGACATTGGTGGACTTCGTGCTTCTTCTTGTTAATTCTCACCACACTTTTTATTTTTGGTCCTCTCATTTCATTTAAGCATGTGGGCAAGTTTTCACTCCTTTTTCTGTAACATGAACATATAGGTACTCATGTTTGTGTTTATAGCATCTGTTTCAGCTTTTAGTATTGAGCTTGCTAAGTGGCAAATATGATGCTACTATAGATTCGAATTCTTGAGTGATAGGGTTTGGGATGATTTAGTGTGATTCAGGTGGTGATGCTTTGTTGTGTTACTCTAATTTCATTAAGGGGAAATTTGAAGCCCAGATTGCCGAAGGCTTGTGTCTTAAGGAGGCTCTTAGCTGGATCTACTATGGAGGATTGTAGTAGATTATTGTGGAGACAAATTCAAAGCTTTTAGTTTCTGCTCTCTATTCTTCGTCATCAAATATTTCAGAGATTGGATTAGTTGTTCAAACCTGCAGAAGACTTCTTCAACAATTACCTACCACTCATGTTAGATTTATTAGACATACAACCAATGAAGCTGCTCATTCTATTGCTAAAGTTGTTTAATTTTATGGCAGATGTTGTTTTTGGACTGAGGGCTTGTTTAACCTTAGGTCCTTATTGATAAGTTGTAATTGGTTCGTTTGGTTTTAATGAAGATTTTTTATGTTTTGCTTTCAAAAAAAACATTTGATTGAGTGAATGGATCATTCCTCTTTTGTTTTCCTTTGATATTTAGCATAATAGTTGTAAAAAATGGTCAGTAATTAATTCATGTTCTTCTATCTTCTTGTTGACATTAATTAGATTCCTTGAGGTACACATCAACATTGTCAGCTGGTTTAAGAGGTCAAAGGTGAAGAAAAAGAAAAATAAAAAGAAGAAGAAGAAGAAGAAAAGTAGTTGAATAAAAGGTTTTTTTTTTTTAATTTTTGGTCATTAGTCTTTAATAAGGGTATCTTTGTCTTTGACATAATGCAACACATGTGGCACTTGACATGGTTGATGACTGGAATAAGAGTGGGTCCAATTTGATCTAACTCAACACCCAATCAGCACCAAATCGGCCGAAAACATCACAATGATAGGTTTTTTTAAAGTTCAAATACTTTATTGCAAAAAAACAGGTTAGACACTCAAATAGAAAAAATAACTGGAAAGTTCAAACACCAAATTTACAATTTTTTCTTTTTAAAATAATAAAAACAAACCTTAATATTATCTCACTCCTCTTGCCGCCTCCAAACTCTACCCACAACATCCTCCACCATCATCGTCTCTATGCAACTCCACTTGTAACACCCTACACACTTAGTATTAATACACATCGTGATATCTCATATTATTATTAAGCATCCTTTAGTCACATGTAATTATTATACACACATTTATATTTATCCGTACTAGCATACAAACATTTACATTAACTAATGGGCATATGTATGCTATAAGGAGAGAGAGAGTCTAGATTCAGCCGACAACCTATGCTCCATGCTTTAACTACCATGCTATATGCTTCAAAATAGTCACACTTGGAAAAATAATTACGATTTGGTGAGTCGCGACTCAATGAATATAAACATCAATTAAATTCTAAAGGCTAAAACAAGCATTTCAAACATCTCATAAAATAAATACAAAATTCAAATATTACATATGCATATGCTTTTGTTCCTTTTATTTGTTGTGACCTTGCAAGACAATACTGCACCCGGGTTCAAGTCAAACAAATAACAAGTGACAATTGATTTTGCTGGCCAACATATAACAAGTGAATCAAGTGGTATCCTTTGATTATTAATATTTTCCAAGTGATTTGCAAGTATTAGTCAAGTTGGTCACAACATCCTCTTATGTCCATATGCAAATGATCAAGTGCAATTGTATAGCAAGTAATTACCACAATCATAAATTTATTAACTGTCATATATCCACATAGCACAAATTTCACTTTTATAATCACATAATCACACAATTGCACATTAGAATCCAATTGATGTATATACTCACCTCCTTAAATAACAAACACTTTATGGACAATTTGTGTCACCCTCTCGAGCTTCAGCAATATTTTGAGATCCTAAAATATGACATATATTTAATTAAAAATAT
>CATIWM010176178.1:0-18338 GCA_949671775.1 Mallotus repandus
TAATGCAACTTACTTGATAATATTGGCCACAAGCTGCACCATCGTTCCATATTGCGTCACTTGCTGCTGCTATCATTACACCTTGCTCCTCATATCCATAACAAGCAGAAGCTGCACAATAAAAAGAAAAAGAAGATAGAAAAAGAAGATCAGAACAATTGTATATTTACGCATGCTAAAGAGAGGTGTGAGGAGCAAAAAAGAAAGAGAGGTGTGTGTGTCTATATATATATCTATATTAAAGCACATTTGTTGGTGAGATTAAAAAGATTGAAAAAATTGTCTATCCATGCATGTAAAAGAAATTTTTAATGTACTAGACACGTATATTGGCACACTTATAAAATTCTTTTATGTACGTAAGGAAAAAAAAAAAAGAAAAACATTTCTAAATGCATACGCTTGTAAATGGTATAGTAGGTAGCTGTGCCACTAGCTTGGGCATGTGCATGGAAAGAGAAGCTCAGTAAGCATGGCCATATGGTAATAAGAGCAATAGAAATGTAGTATTGAATTTTCAGTGCCATTGTAGAGTTGTAGTATAGCACAAAAAAGAGAAAATCTTGAATACAATATATAGAATTTGGATGTATATTTTGTGAATGATCAAATAGGGTGGAGAGGTGTGCTATATATAGAAGAGCTATATATGCATGTAGCTTGAGTTTTAAAATGTTGCCGATTACCTTGTAGTAGTGTTCTCTATGTTGTCCTCAGTTTAATAATTTAATTAGTCGGCAATTTGGCTTTTATGGCTTTTGCTTAAAACTTTGGAGATGTTGCTACAAGAACAAGTATATGTTCATTCAACCTGCTATCAGAAGAGGGAATGTTCCGGTTTAGTGCAAGATAAGTCTTGCGTTGAATGACAATGCTATAATAAGTAGTAACTTCTCAATTTCCGATAACTTTATAGGACGAGTTTGAAATTGTTATTTTGACGCCCAATTTATAGAATATCAAAGTTGAGATTATTGTATGGAACCAATTTATGCAATATATATATATATAGGATTTTTTTTTTTTTTGTGAAGGTCCATTATGTGAATAGTAGCATCATGAAATTGATTTTTTTTTTATCTCTATTTCTTTTTTTAGGATAAGAATAAAAAAATATCATGTGATTCAGCTTGTTTTCACATATAATAGATATTTTGTGACAATAAATTTTGTGATTATAAAAAATTGTTACTACTAAATAGATTTGTTGTAATATGATAATAGTCTACACTTCATATTAATTAATTTTGAACCAAGCAAAGAAAAACTCAAGATTTTAGTTCCTATTATATTAAAAAGTTATTTTAGTTAATTCTAATTATTTAACATTAATTTAAAAAATGATAAAAGAAATAAGTATCACTATAGTATTAAAAAATTAAGATGAAAAAAGAAAAGTTTCTCAATATTAGCGGAGGTTTTTTGTAATATGGTCGAATAAAGTGGCCAAATAATCACTACATATTCCTTAAAATTTTTACAATTTTTTTCTACTTAGATCTACCATATATTTCCTTGATTTTTTTTTGTTTATATAGCATAGTTTTTAGCATAGATATTAATGTGATGGTTTCCTTAAAAAAAAAAAAATACTAATGCATTGCACATAATTGTTTGTCATTCACAACCTCATCGTTAAATTCTGATTGTGAAAATAGAAAGGAAAAAAAGTCACAATTAAACAGAGCTAATTGATCGATGTTTATAACAACTAACTATATCTTTCCTTTTTCATTAATTGATTTCTTTATTTGATCATCAATTTTCATCTAGATTATATAGGCTACTCTTGTCAAAAATCATGTAAGGGTTATTCATATTATTCTTCTTGCCCCATTCTTTTCACATGTCTAACAAAAAACTGTGAAGTTGGCTAACTGTTAAGTTCGCTATTAAAACTGTGAAGTTGGCTAACTGTGAAGTTGGCTAACTGTTAAGTTCGCTATCTTCGGAATGTTGTTTTTCAAATGTCACTTTAAATTAAATTTACATCAATATCTCAATTAATAAAAATTGGACAATGGTAAAGGTTACTAATAGTGGTATCCATAAAAAAAAAAAAATTGCAATAACATTATTTCTGTGTTTTATGTAAAAAAACATCCTAAAACATGGTAGCACAACACATAATTAATTTAGCAATTTGCTGAACAAGGAGTTGGCATGCTAATGTCATCTAAAAGAAAAATCGTATTCTTAATTTGAAGAACCATAATTCCTTTATAGAATCTAAATAAATAATGTTCGTGGTAAGGCTAAAGGTCTTTTCTCTGTGAAAAGTGAGATTTTGTCTTGTCTTGTCTTCTGACAAGTCTGTTCTGTCTATTATGAGATTATCCTTGTTTGTTTTTGTCTGAGTTTGGTTTTCTTATCATGGCGAGTAGTAGTTCTTCCAATGAGATTCCTGATTTGGATCAATGATATGCCGCTCTTTCTATAGCATAAGAGGAGGAGCATGGGTATGTGTTCGAGGATGAAGGTAGCGACGGTACATGTGAAGTGTTTCAGTGGTGCTTGGTGGGTAAATTCCTTACAGACAAGGCCATTGATCTTCCAGCAATGTGAACCATGATGGCTTCCCTGTGGAAGCCAGTGAAAGGAGTGTGCATTAGAGAATTGAAAGGGAAGATATTTCTTCCATAAAATGGATATGAACTGAGTGATCAATGATGGACCATGGAAGTTCAATCAACAACTATTACTGGTGAAGCAGTTAGAGAATGGTGAGAAGCCTTCTCAAGTTCCATTGTTCCATACTCAGGTCTGGTTGCAGTTGCATGAGTTACCGATAGGATTTATGTCTGAAAGAGTTGGGAAGGAAGTTGGAAGGTATGTCGGAAGATATATTAACACGGATCCTAAGAATTTCGATGGTCTGTGGTGTTCATACATGAGGTTGCGGGTTGAATTGGACGTTAGGTTACCTTTGAAGAGAAGAATAAAGGTGAAAAAGAAGGGTGGTAAGTGGACATGGCTGAACTTCCAGTATCAAAGATTACCACAATTTTGTTTCTACTGTGGGATCATTGGACACACAGACAAATTCTGTGAACAGTGGTTTGATAACCCAATTCCAAAGGATAAAATGCCTTATGAAAATGGTTAAATGCAGTAATTGGCTGGAGAAACCATGAAGGTGCAGAAAAATGGCTTCTACTGGAGAAGGCGGTGGCGCATGGTGGTGCTGAGGGTGGCGGAGGAGGTGGTGTTGGGCATGGTATGGATAAGGTAAGCTTTAATAATAACTCCTCCAATTTAGGAGTTAGCATTAATGAGGGCGGAAGAAGTGGGATTGATGGGAATAATGCAGGAGCTAGAGTTGACTTGAATGGGAAACAAATGAGAAATAATGAGAAAGGAAAGAATGTTGATAGAAATGGAAAGGAGTTGAATTAAGAAGCTGAACATTGGGGGGATTACCATTTTAGACATCGAAAGGAGAAGGGTAGATGATACTGAAGAAGAGGAGCACGTGCAAATGGATGGACTTATTTCAGTTGAAGTTAATTTAAGTCTGGAGCCAAAAAACTTATTGGAGGTGGGTCCTGGAAGCTAGGCCCACCGAGCATTATGACAACCCTAAGTTGGAACTGTCGTGGGCTTGTTGGCCCACGAATAGTTCAGGCCTTGAAGGACTTAGTTTTTTTAAGGAAGCCAAAATTCATTTTCCTTATTGAGACTATGGTCCAATGTGACAAAGTTGAAAGAGTTACAGATGTTTTGGGCTTTGATGGTAGTTTTGTAGTGAATAGTATTGGTCATAGTGGAGGAATTGCTCTACTATGGAAAGTTTGCGATAGTGTTTCTCTCATTAGCTTTTCTCAACAACATATCGATGTCACTATGTCTCTTCCAAATATGCTCAGTGGCTTCTTACAAGGTTCTATGGGATAGCTGATAGAGGTAGATGTAAGGATAACTGGAATTTGTTGTGCATTTTGAGTCTCAAATCTCCATTGTCGTGGTGTGTAATCGATGATTTCAACAACATTTTGAGCTCGTCTGAGAAAAGAGGGCTTGTTGCTCAGCCTAACTGGCTTATTTTTGGGTTTTGCTAGGCGGTAGAGGATATCGATCTTCGTGATCTTAGTATGGATGGCTATCCTTATACATGGGAACACAGGTGGGGTTTTGATGACTGGGTGGAAGAGAGACTCGACCGAGCTCTTGCTAATAATCGATGGTGCTTAACTTTCTGAAATATGAAGGTTTGAAATTTGGAGGGATCAGTTTCTGACCATTCTCCTATCTTATTAGATTTTTTGAATATGGTCATTAACAATAGGATTAAGAGGTTTCGCTTTGAGAGTGCCTGGCTACGCGAGAATGGTATTTAAGAGGTCGTTAGAAATAGTTAGAGGAGAAACTCTAACTCTTCTCTAATTGATAAGATTGCTGAGTATGGTGTTGCATTGGATAGATGGGAAGGGTGTATTCTTAAGAATTTCAAAAGTAGACTCAAATGGTGTAGAGATGAAATGGCTAAGTTGAGGAGACTGAGGGATATGGAATCTGTTCACAAATATGAGCAAGTTAAAACTGATTATAATCATATCTTAGCGCAACAAGAAGACTATTGGTGCCAAAGAGCTAAGCAGCACTGGCTTCGGGATGGCGATAACAACACACAATTTTTTCATATTGCTGCTTCCTCTCTCAAAAAAGGTAATGCTTTTAACCAACTGAAGGATATGCAGGGGAATTGGCGTAGTTGGGAAACAGGGTTGGATGGAGTGATTAAGAGTTATTTGTAAGATTTATTTCATTCCCAAGGTAGCGATTGGAGTGAGATTCTGCAGCATGTTAATTTTGGTGTGAGGGCCGAACAATGTGAAATGTTAACTGCTGATTTTTATAGAGAGGATGTGAGGGATGCTATTTTCTTAATGTTTCTAAACAAATCTCCTGGGCCTTATAGGATGAGTCCAGTGTTTTTTCAGAAGTTTTGGAGCATTGTTGGGGAGGATGTGACACAGGCTTGCCTTAACTATTTACATGATTTATGTCCTCTTAGAGATATAAATAATACTTTAATAGTCCTTATTCCAAAGAAAAAAAGTCCGCAGCTAGTCACTGATCTTCGTCTAATTTCACTCTGTAATGTCTTATATAAGATTATTTCTAAGATGGTGGAGAATAGGCTTAAGCTGGTTCTGTCTGATGTGATTGCTGATAATCAAAGCGCTTTTGTTCTAGGACATTTGATTACGGACAATATTATGATAGCCTATGAGGTTGTTCACTATTTTAATAGGAAGAAGCAGGGTAGGGATGGCTTTGCAGCTTTTAAAGTGGATATGAGTAAAGCCTATGATCATGTGGAATGGGAGTTTGTGAGAAGTATAATGATTAAACTTGGTTTTTGGGAGGTGTGTTGATTGGGTAATAATGTGTATTTCTTCGCTGAGATATACTATCATTAGTAATGGAAGGAAAATAGGGCCTATTATTCCGCAGCGTGGGTTAAGGCAGGGGGATCATCTATCCCTGTACCTCTTCATTATATGTGTTCAAGGTTTATCAGCACTGCTCATTGAATATGAAAGGAAAGGTTAGCTTTATGGACTGAAAATTGCAAGAGAGGTGCCCCTACTATTTCGCACTTATTTTTCACGAATGATTGTTTCATGTTTTTCAAAGCCAATAGCCAAGAGAGTCATCATATTAAGGAGTGTCTGGAGATCTATGAGAAGGCTTTTGGACAAATAATTAATTTCCAGAAATCATTTCTCTTTTAGTGGTAATACTTTGGTGGTTGATTAAGGAAGTGTTTGTGCTTTACTGGATGTCTCTCGTACTAAGGACCATAGCAAATATCTTGGCTTACCATCTATTGTAGGCCAAAATAAACAACAGGTGTTTTCCTTTATCAAAGATAAGCTTTGGTCGTGGTTTCAAGGATGGAAGAAGAGATTTTTATCTAAATCGGGTAAGGAGATTCTTGTCAAAACAGTTGGACAATCTCTTCCTACTTTTTCTATGAGTGTTTTTTTACTTCCTTTGGATCTTTGTGCTGAATTGGAGCGCATACTCAATTCTTTTTGGTGGGGAAGTGGTGGGCGAGATCAAAGAGGCATTCACTAAATGAGGTGGGACAGGTTACATGTATCTAAATGCAAGGGTGGTATGGGTTTTAAAAAAATCCATGAATTCAGTTTGTCTATGCTTGGAAAAAATGGGTGGCAATTGATTAATGACCCAACTTCCTTGGTGGCTCGCCTTTATAAGGCAAGGTACTACCCTGACTCTACGTTTACCGAAGCTAAATTAAAGAATAAACCCAGTTTCATTTGGCATAGTATTATGGCTTCTCAGGCTCTAGTTAGGGAAGGGATCAGATGGAGGGTAGGATGTGGGTCTAACATCTAAGTATTGAAGGAAGCCTAGCTTCCAGATGCCCAAAATCCAAGAGTTACTTCTACTGTTAGCCCAGGTATGGAAGGTGCTATGGTTAAGAATATTATGCACATGAATAAAGCTAGATGGGATGAGGATGTAGTGAAAAACCTCTTTAATGATCGAGACAAAGAATTGATTTTTAATATTCCTCTCAGCAGTAGGCATCCGGTTAATAAAATTTATTGGAGTTTGGATGCTAAGGGTGATTATATGGTCAAAAGTGCTTATAAGTTTCTTACAGCACATATTCATAATTTGGGGTAGGACTGGGATTTATGGAAGCGGTTGTGGAGGCTTAAAATCCCTCCTAAAGTTAAAAATTTTGTGTGGCGCACGCGTTCTATGTGCCTCCCTACGAAAGATCTATTAATCCAGAAGAGGGTTGATGTGGATTCTAAGTGCCCTGTGTGCAATGAGGAAGCAGAGTCGATTAATCACATATTGCTTCAATGTTGGTTTGTTAGAGAGTGTTAGTTTAGATTAGCTATAGGCTTATTAGGGACGCCAATTTCTTCTCTTTGGGATTGGCTCTCTTTTGTTGCTAATCAACGTGATGTTTATCTTTTACAATAGGTTTGTATGGTGGCTTGGGGACTTTGGAGGAATCACAATGAAGTAATATTGAATAATCATTATCAGTCTGTGTCTAATTTAATTAATAGCACTGTCAGTTTTTATTTTAATGGCAGTCAGTCCAACAGAGCTCCTTTGATGATGGTTGTCATGTGGTGGGTGATGGTTTGGTCTGTTAGAGAAAGCCTTGTGCTAGCTGGTTGAAGTGCAACGTCGATGGTGCTGTGTTTATAGATGAAGGTCGGTCAGGGTATGGTTGGATTTTGCGTGGGCATGATGGTGAAATGGTAATTGCTAGACATGGAAGTATCGTTGGGCAGCAGGATCCTAAGCTGGCGGAGGCCCTTAGTCTTAGAGAAGTCTTTAGTTGGATTAAGGATAAGGGCTACTCTCAGGTTATTATGGAATCAGATGCTCTAGTTTTAGTTCAAGCTGTAAGGAAAGTCAATTCTGATTCTAGTTATTTTGGTGTAATTGTTGAGGACTGTAAATCTCTAATTATTGAGATTGGGAATTATTAATTGAATTTTGTTAGGTGATCAGCGAATGGAGTTGCTCACTTGTTAGCAATAGCCTCTCATTCAATGTCTGATTCTCAACAGTGGGAGGATGCTCCCCCTTTCTTTATCTATAATGCTTTGGCCAATGATTTGAGGTCTTAATCTATTATCCTTCTTAAAAACAATGTAAAAAAAAAAAATCCTTTTTTACACAAAACTTTTTCATTTCATTATCAAAAATATCAAATTTATCATTTTTTAAAATTTTCTTCACATTTTATTGTCAAATTTTTTTTTTCAGTGTTTTTAATGTAAAAATGATTTTTTGTTTAAAAAATGAAAATTTTATGTAAAAAACATATTTTTTCACATAAAATGCAAAAAATGAAGGTAAATTCTATGAACGATACCAAAACTTTGCACTCGATTACAAAATGGTACCATTACTTCAATTTGTATCTTTTTGGTACAAAAACATCAATTTTAGTTGCATCGGGAAGTCCCAAACACACAATCAAGCCAAATTTAATGATTTGGCAACTGGAGATGCCCCATTAGTAGCCATATTGTATGATACGTCAACAATAAAAAAATAAAAAGTGAAAAAAATAAAAAAAGCTTAAGTTAATGATGTTGCTTGTTCAGAATTGAATTATTTTAGAATTCTCTCAACTGGTCCGAAAAGCAAAACAACAAACAAGTTGCAACAGTTTGCTGATGTGGTATACAATGTGACTACTGATGGGGCATTTCTGGTTGCCACGTCATCAAATTTGGCATGATTGTATTTTTGGGACTTCCCGGTGCAATTAAAATCGATGTTTTGGTACTAAAAAGATACAAATTAAAGTAGTGGTACTATTTTATAATTGAGTTCAAAGTTCTGGTACCATCCAGAGAATTTACTCAAAAAATGACATCTTGAATTTAGAAATGAAAATTTTATCCATGAGCAGTAACAAATAATTTTTTTAGGGTTAAAATTACATACATAACTCTATAAACTGGGAGCATGTAAATGGGAGGGAAGAGTGTAAAATGAATTTCACTCTCCATAGATATTATTATTCTCATAGCTACATAAATCATTATCTATAAAAATTGTATATTGTAACAGCCCACATTTTTATATTAAAAAAACATGCTTTAATTTTATAAATTTATAAATGATTTAAAGATGGAAATTGGATGGTTAAAGTCATGGTATTTAAATGTATAGGCATGTGTTTTTTATGTAGCAAATTTATTAATGATATTGAAACCCTTCAGGTATATTCCTATTTTATTAATGAATTATCTTCCTAATTAAAGGTAACTGGTAGAACAAAGAAAGTCCAAATCCGAGTAGGTGAAGGAGTCCCTTATCAAGAACACTCTTGGATCAGGAAGGAAACCTCCCAAATAGGAATAAGTCCTGCACGGAAGAGGAATCCTATTCCTCTTAGGTTTGCACATCTCATTCTCTATGAATACTCTTCACTTCTTCTCTTATTATTCATTGTATTCTTTTAGCTCTATATTCTCTCTCCACCCTCTCTAACTTAAGCATTTGAGGATTTGTGGGGGAAACCCCATATCTCACATTGCTCATTTGTTGGTTGCTTGATCGCAAGACTTGAAGGTTCCGGAATCAAGTTATCAAATGGCACAGTCTGTGGGGATCTTTTGAGTCAAAACCATCTCCAATCTACCAAGCTAAGCAACCCCAAATATGGCATCCAACCCACCTCCAACTACCAATACTCAGATCAATCTGCCAGGAGCAACCTCAAATGCTCCCATCAATCCATCAACCCCTATTCCTCTCATCAACTCGTCGGCCCCAATCTTTCCCATTGATCCATTGGCTCTTATTCATCATGTAGGACCGTCATCTCAAATCCCTTTTTTTGGAGTCACCCAAGGATGGGTGACCCCAGGCACAAGCTTTCCTTAGTATGCCCTACTGCATCATACTAGCAGACCTATTCCTTCCGTGCCTTTCCCAAGTCTTTCAGGAACCCCTATCACACACACACCAAACCTAAACACAGTAACCCATACACTCAACCTGCCTCTCGTTGATAAAGAGGCAATGATCCAAAACATCCAAGCCCAGATGACCCTCATGCAACAACAACTTAATGCCCTAGTCCAAGAGAATAACCTTGGAGCTACCAATCTAGAGAACAATATGATTATACCGACTGTGGCAACTCAGAGTGCTCCCGAAAGGGACAAAAAAGCTCAGAAAGATCTTGAAGGGGAGTTAAGCATAAGTCGTTCGGCCTTAGATGATTCCCAGATAGCTCACAAGGTAGAACAAGTAATCCAGAAAGCTCATATGGGGCCAAGAAAGGAAAACGAATGTGTCTTGGAGGGGACAAAACCTTTTATGAGTAGAATAGTCAGAACTGAGATTCCATCCAAATTCAAACTACCATATTTGGGCCAATACGATGGAACAGGAGATCCAATCATCCGCGTCTCTTCATTCCAGACTAAAATGATACTCCAAAATGTGAATGACGGCATCTTGTACCGAGTCTTCCTAAGCACGCTCACCAAAACCACTCAAAGGTGGTTTCATCAACTACCTAAAAATTCTATTTTTCCTTTTGAAGAATTGGTGGAGAAGTTTATAACTCAGTTCATCACCAATGTTCCACCTGTAAAGAATATAAATGATCTCCAGATGTGCAAACAGGAAGCTACAGAGTTACTAAGAAGCTATTTAGATAGGTTCAACAAAGTTGTTATGCAGATTGAGAACTTGAGTGATGAAGTGGCCATAGAAGTAATGAAGAATGGAACATAGCTAGGGAAGCTCAAAGATAAGATCATGACTAAAGAGCCTACCACTTTCTCTGAGGTAATGTCCATAACAATGAAATTAATAAAACTGGATAAAGATAAAAGAATGCGTCGGGATGACGATAGAGTGCCTTTCAAAAGAGAGGAAAGGTCAGAATTCAAAAGGCCTAGAGTTCAATGCTCGAACTTTAGAAGTTTAATTAAAGGGTTTATAAGAGAAACCGAAAGTTATACTCCTTTGAATGCTTTAAGGTCAACAATCCTTATGTGGATCAAGATGAATGGAGTCAGAATAACTCTGGTAAGAAGATTGAGTCTTTCTAAAAGGGAACACCAGATAAAAGATACTATTGTCAATATCATCAGGATTATAGGCACGACACTGATGCATGCCGAGAACTTAAATGGGCCATTGAACAATTAATGAAAAATGGAAAGCTGGGCAGGTTCACGGAAAATGTAAGAAGGGATTGAGACTCGGATGATCATGATAAGCCGGATCAAAAGAAAGCCTGTAATGAAGTGGCCGGAGTCATTAATATGATAGTTGAAGGGGAAACACCAAATGAGAAAAGGTTAAAAAGAACTCAGAAGGAAGAAAATAAGATGCCAAAGCAAAACTCAATCATCACCTTCAAACAAGAAGATAGAGAATATGCTCGTCACCTTTATAATGATGCCTTAGCCGTAAGTGCCTACATCCAAAATTATCTTGTGAAAAGGCTTTTGGTGGATAATGGAAGCGCTATCAATGCATTGTCATGGAATGCCTACAAGGCTATATAAGGCTCAGTCATTGATCTTAAAACTATTAAGAATCCCATCATAAGCTTTTGTGGAGGAACAACCCAACCTATGGGGGCAGTGGAACTAGCAGTGGAATTTGGAGACTGAGAAACTAGAGATATAAAAGTAGTCAGATCTTTGTTCAACATCATAGACCTTCTACTTACTTATAATAATATCATCAAAAGGCCTATTTTGTACGAGATTGATGCAGCCACAAGTATCGGGTGGTTGACCATAAAGATCCCTCTAGAAGACTGAGTCATAACTATACTAAGAGATCAGTCTATGGAGAAACAGTGTTAGCAATTGGCTGTCAAGCCTCAGTTAGAAGCATTTCCCCTAGCATCTTTAGAGATAGAAAAATAAGGTGCCAATCCAGAACTAGTTGAGCAAGTCCAGACATTGCAAATAGATAAAGAAAAGACAATTAGAATTGGAGGCGAGCTTGATGGAGGCATCAAAAAGAGCATAGGTGAAGTTCTTAACAAACACTCAAATAGCTTTGCCTCAAAAGTATCCGAGATAGTAGGGGGTAGATCCTTGGATTGCGTCACACAGCCTGAACATCAACCCAGGAGTAAAACCTATAATTTAGAAGAAGAGGAAATTCACGTATGAGAGACAGAAAGTGATAACTGAAGAAACACAAAAGCTATAAGATGCCAGATTCATAAGGGTAGTCACACACCCAGAATGGGTAGCCAATGTAGTACTAGTTAAAAAGGCTAATGGGAAGTACATAATGTGTGTTGATTATACGGATCTCAACAAAGCTTGCCTTAAAGATAACTACTCATTGCCAACAATTGATAAGTTGGTAAATTCAACCGCCTATCACAGTTTATATAGTTTTATTAATGCTTCCTAGAGGTACCACTAAATTCCAATGAAAGAGGAAGATCAGGAGAAAACATCCTTCATCACTCATGAGGGCCTTTACTGTTACAAAGTCATGCCCTTTGGGCTAAAAAATGCTAGGGCAACTTATCAGAGATTGATGAATCATGTCTTCTAAGATCAGATTAGGAAAAATGTGGAGGTATATGTGGATGACATCATTGTCAAGAGCTAGTGAGTAGAACAGCATGTCGAGGATCTTGAGCAAATCCTCGGTATTCTCGATCAATATCAGATCAAGCTTAATCCAGAAAAATGCGTCTTCAGAGTAAAAGCAGGGAATTTCTTAGGTTTTATGATTTCATATAAAGGAATAGAGGCAAACCCAGTGAAAATGGAGACCATTATGAACATGAAAGCTCCTAAGACACTGAATGAGCTCCGAAAGCTTAATGGCAGAATCATGGCTTTTGGAAGGTTCATCTCATGCTTAGCCAAAAAATGCTTATCTCTATTTCGAGCTTTAAAAAATTATAAGAAATTTGAGTGGAACAACGAGTACCAAGCAACATTTAAAGAAATCAAGAAGTTTCTGTCTTCACCTCCATTACTCAGTTGGCCAATCCAACATGAGGTTTTATACTTGTATCTCTCTATTGGACATGGATCCTTTGCTTCAGTGTTGGTTCGAGAGGAAGGGAGCCAGTAGAGCCCAATTTATTATGTCAACAAGATACTCAGAGGTTTGAAAGTCTAATATCCCAAGTTAGACGAGCTCGCCATGATGGTTGTCCACATGCCAAAAAGCTTAAATAGTACTTTCAGGCTCACTCGATCATGGTCAAAACTAACTTCCCATTGTGAAAAATTCTCCAAAGGCTAGAAACTTTAGGATGACTTGTCCAATGGTTAGTTCAACTGGGTGAGTTTGACATTAGTTATGAGCCTTGCCAACAGATAAAAGTTCAGGAATTGGCGGACTTTATCCAAGAGATGACCATAGAAGAAGCAGTTTCTCTTTTATACCTGGAATGGTGATTATACATAGATGAAGCATCAAGAGCACAAGGGTTTGGAGCTAGAATTATTCTAATTGGACCAAGTAGAGTTAAGATCAAATATGCAGTTCAAATTAAGTACAATGCCACCAACAATGCAACTGAGTATGAAGCACTTCTCACAAGACTTAGGTTGGCCATAGAGATCCGAGCTGAGTATCTCAAAGTATACTCCGACTCTCAACTAGTGGTTAATTAGGTGAAAGGAACATACTAGGTTAAAGAATCGAGCATGATCAAATATATGGAGAAGGCAAAACAGCTCCTCAAGAAGCTGGAATAGGAAGGGGGACAATAGGAAATATAGCAAATCCCTAAAAGTGAGAACACAGAAGCAAATTTATTGGCCAAATCAGCATCAGAAGACAACTAAGTATTCAAAGAACTTGAGTTAACTGAGGAACTCACTAGGCCAAGCATTGAGGGAGCAGAAGTAATGAATACTTAAGAAATAGCTGAGTGGATGAAGCCAATCATATAATACCTAGAGCACGGTATCTTGCCTGAGGATAAACTAAAGACTTGAAAATTAAAAAATAGAGTTGTGCATTATTCTATGTACAATGGTGAACTTTACAAAAGATCCTTGTCTCACCCATGGTCAAAGTGTGTATCCCCAGAAGAAGGCAATTACGTGCTTAGAGAGATCCATGAGGGGATATGTGGGGCTCACGAAGCTCAAAACTCATTTTTCTGGAAGGCATTATTGTAAGGCTACTACTGGCCTAACATGTCCAAAGATGCATTCCAGCTTGTTTAGAAATTCCCCAAGTGCCAACGGTTTGCTCGCCTAACACATAAGCCTTCTAACACTCAGTACCCAATTAGGAGACCATGGCCTTTTGCTGTCTGGGAAATGGATATCTTAGGTCCCTTCCCAGTCTCAACATCTCAGAAGAAGTTCTTGAATGTGGCTATTTATCACTTCACCAAGTGGATAGAGGTAGAGGCTGTCCCAACCATCACTGAAGCTCGAATTCAACATTTTTTTGGAAAGAGGTTATTTGTAGATTTTGTATACCTTATACTTTGATTACAGACAATGGGAAGCAGTTTGACAATAAGAGGTTTAAGACATTTCAGTCAGATTTAGGCATCAAACTCAGATTCACCTCAGTAGCTCATCCTCAGACGAATGGGTAGGCAGAAGTTACTAACAGAATCATTATACAAGGCCTAAAGAAGAGGTTGGATGAAAAGAAAGGAAACTAGGTTAAAGAGCTCAACAAAGTCATATGGGCATACAAAACAACACTCAGAAACTCAACAGGAGAAACACCCTTCAGGCTGATATACGAAATGGATGCAGTAATACCTATGGAGATTAGGTCATCAAGCTACTGAGTCTTAGGAGAACTTGATCACAACATTAATTATCTTAATGCTCGGATATGTTTGGACTTGCTTGAGGAAAAAAGGGAACAAGCATCTATAGTCTCGGAATCTCAAAGTCAGAGAGTGGCCGGATATCACAACGAGCATGTTCGACTAAGACAATTCAAGGTCGGAGACCTCATGTTGAGAAGAGAGAACAATGGCAAAGGCAGTTCTAGAACTGGCAAGCTCGGACCTAACTAGGAAGGTCCTTATCAAGTCATAGGAAAATCTACTAAGGGCGCATATAAGATAAAAGATATACAAGGAAAAGAACTACCCCGATATTGGAATTCAAATAGTCTGAGAAAATATTGTTAGTAGAAATATTATAATCAAATGCAAAATCCATGAGGAAATAAAATTCCCTTTCATTCATTTTTAAGAAGTCCTTACATCATTTCAAAAATAGAATAAATAAATATACACATTTAAGCATTCGTCTCAGGTTAGGGAATGGGGCTTTCTGAGAGGGAGAGGCTAATATTCTCGAGCGACTGACCATCAGAAGAAGCACCGGTGGCAGCAACATCAGCCACAACAGCCGAACTATCTCCAGCACCTTTAGGATCAATTGGATGCCCGGAGCCAGATGTCTCAACAATGACAGCAACAACTTTCTTTCCAGCAGCATTTGGATCCCTACATTGCTTTGAAGTAGACTTCTTTGTCGCATACTCCTCAGTAGCTAGCTTAGCCAAGTCATTAAATGTTAACTTTTTTAGCTCAAAGAAATCTAGATTTCTGTGCTGAGCAAGTAATACCGTCCGGGATTCAGACTTATAAGCATTGACTAATACCTTCACCATCTTCTAGTAAGACTTTAAGTCATCACTCCAGGATTGCTTCTCTTCATCCAGTTTCTTCTTCAAATCATCTAGCTAGCAGTCCTACCTTTCTATCCTTTCAGTAAGCTGAGCTTATGACTGCTTGAGCTCCTATATCTTCTTCTTACTGGCCTCTACCTCGGACCTAGCCTTGAATCGCTTAGTTTCAGCAAAATCTAGGGCTTGCTTGCATGCTTCAAGTTTTTTCTCGTAATCTAGGGTGATGGAGCCTAACTTTTCTTCCTTCAAATTATTCTCACTTTTTAGAAAGAATTGATTGTCTTTCTACAGCAACAACCCTTATGCTAGCTGAAAAGGAAAGATGCTAAGAAACCTTCCAATTAACAATGTTAAAATAAAGAAGTCAAAGAAGTACCTCAAGGGTATGGGAAATCAAAGTGTTGGGAAGCTTATCTTTGTCCAGATCCATCCACTGAAGAATATCCTTTGGAAGATATAGGGACTCAGCGTATTGATCCCGGACTTGAACATTTTGGATGCTCATAGGATTAATTTTTTGCATTATCCATTTCCTTATATCCGGACATTCGGGGATCCGAGGGCACTTGACATAAAGCTCGGTTCCTTCTATCAGCTCCTCTTCATCCAGAGCTTCATCCCGTGACTATTTCTTGGACACATCAGTAGCCAGTCCCTGAACTTGGCTTATCATCAGATCCTCAGTAGTAGTGGAGGGAGCATAAAAAATAACTTCAGGGTCCTCCACCTCTAGGGTTAGGTCCATAACCTCTAGACGTTGATCCTGAGATTCTGATGGCTCATCATTTGAGAAATCCATCTATTTTAAAAAGTCAGCCATTTATAAATAAAAGAAGAGGAAAAGGTTTGAAAAATACCTTTATGAAGATCAAAACTTACCATCATTATTTACTCTGGGTCTGTAAGGATACATTCTCCAAACATAATGCTAAAAAAAGTCTGAGAAAATATGCTTTGCTCATGAAGCTTCCTTATTACATCAACCACCTCATCCAAGAATCTTGAGGGTCATGCTACTTGTTGGCAATCCTTCACCCATTGACGACAGACATCAATAAAGTCTGTAAAATGCTCGATTACAAAGAATCGGTGTCTCCAGGTTTTGGGCAAATCAGGTAGCTATGTTTGGGCACCGTCGATAGAGAAGGTTAGTTCTCCCGTCTTCTTGGCTAAACTATACATATACCAAAAATGTGATAAATATGCAACCTATCCATCCTATGCATAAGTTCTATATACTCGGTCAAAATACGATAACTGTTGGGGTGAAGCTGACCAGGGGCAATCAAATAGCGATTTAAAAAGGATCTCACAAAGGGATCTAATAGAAAACTTAACCCCCCTCCATCTGATCAAAATAAATTACTATTTTCATCATCTCATACATAGGTGTATGAGCCTTAAAATCCCTATCCACTGTGTGTAACTTGTATTCTTATGGAATTCCAAATCACCTCCTATACCACTTCAACATGCTCTTATCTACCTTAGATTCAAATATATCAAATTCAACTTGCTCTTGAGGGGCCATGCTAACTAGCAAATGATATAATGAAAAAAAAGAAAACTAAATAGGAAGGCATAAAGTATTCACCTAGAACAAAAGAAGAACCTAGCAACAGATGTAAAGAAAGTGCAAACACTTCACAGAAACAAAGTAAAGGCAGAGTAGTGCAAAGAGGAAGAAGGCAAAAGTGGTTTCTCAAATATCTTGATTTCCCATTTAGAAACTCAAAGAAGGTTCTAGTTAAGACTCTGACTACCCTCACAGGAAAGATGTCCAAAGCCATATAATAAGGGCATAATAGTCATAACACTCTGACATCAAGAGCCATCATTAGTGCAGTTATTAAAGCACTGTCCTATCAACAGGCGTGACTCTCCAACTGCAAATTCGTCACTAAAAATGCCATGCCTTCTGACACAGACATAAACATGATGGTTTTCAAAATTCAAACTAAGGCATATCAACAGGCATGAAGTTCATGCTTCCTAATTAAAGCATACACTTTTATAGGCACTCGGGCCTTGCTTCTAAAGCATCGAGCATCACGACCACATGAACGTCGGCACTCGGGCCTCCCTTTTAATGCACTTAGAGTATAGGCACTCGGGCCTCACTTTTAATGCACTAAGAGTATAGGCACTTGGACCTCATTTTTAATACACCGAGCATCAAAATTCTAGCGATGGCTGGTCCTATTCTACGTGTTACCATAACACTGGTGGGTTAATCCCTCGGGGCATTTCATAAACACCAAGCATCTATAATTCCAGCTGGCATCTTCATATCTCTACTCAGACATCATAGAATTTTGAGACTAGGTACCGAGCATCTTCAGCATCAATGACTGAGTTTGGCCACCTCAGCTCACCCTTAAGCATCAAACACTCTTTAGCACTCATTAGTTCGAGCAATAATCATAGCTTCTTTGATATCCAGAATACTCGGATATAATTATCCAAATAGACTTTCAGGGGGAACTCTTGATACCCTTCAAGTATATTCCTATTCCATTAATGAATTATCATCCTAATTAAAGGTAACTGGCAGAATAAGGAAAATCCAAATCTGAGTAGGCGAAGGAGTACCTTATCAAGAAGACTCTCAGATAGGGAAGGAAACCTCCCAAATAGGAATAAGTCCTGTAACAAATCATATTCCTCTTAGGTTTGCACATCTTATTCTCTGTAAATACTTTTCACTTCTTCTCTTATTATTCATTCTATTCTTTTAGCTCTCTATGCTCTCTAAATTCTCTCTCTACCCTCTTTGACTTAAGCATCGTAGGGTTTGTAGGGGAAACCCCACATTTCACCTTACTCCTTTATTAGTTGCTTGATCCCAAGACTTAGAAATTCCAAAATCAAGTTATTAGATATGAAGGTGGAAATTGGGTGGCTAGAGTTATAATATTTAGATTTGGTATGCATTTTTTCTATAGTAAATTTTTCATTTCATGTGGAGCAGTAATTGTGTGAATACATCTTTTTATATATATTATATTACCATCTCAAAGCCCATTAATTCATCCAGAGCTCAAATTAATTGTTTGTTAGTTAGAGCTTACAAGCTGAATAGACATGAGCTACACCACACAACCACCACTTCCCCTTTGCAACTCTCTTATGGAATAATTATTAACAGTATTGGTTAGTAATTTTATTTGGAGATTGAACATATATTT
>CATIWM010176192.1:0-12805 GCA_949671775.1 Mallotus repandus
CTATGGCTGCTCCTCCCGATGGAAGGAGATATACCCAAAAATAATAATTAAAAATTATGCAAAATACTCCTTTTGGTCCTTAATGAATTGCTTAAGTTACCTATAAATCCTCAAGCTTTCAATTGTTCAATTAAGGACAATCATTTACTTTATTTGAGTCATTTCCTCTAAAACTATATCTATATATATATACTAACTTATACTCAAATTAAATTAATATATTTTATGTAAATGTAATGCATAATGAATGCAATTATACTTAAAGTAAGGGTACGGGTGTGACAATCACAACCTCTTTTATATTCAATTTAGCAGTAGCCAAGAAAGAAAGAGACAAAGAAACAAAAAGCTGGTAATGGTGACGATCAAGAAGAAGAAGAAGAAGAAGCAAAAGCCACGTTTCGAAACAAGTTTAGGGGGCCAATTTGCACCTTTAAGCCACTATATATATATATATATATATATAAAGTTTTATTCGCATTGCAAGGGGAAAGCTCGAAGAATGGGAGGCCAGTTGGCTAATTGATGGTCTGATCAGTAAGAAAACAAATGAGGAACTACCCTTTAGTTTGGAATTAATCCAAACTAAAGAAGAAATGGAAAAAAATAAAAGGAATTACTAGAGCTCGACTGAGAAAAGTAAAAAAAAGTATATATATATATATATATATATGTAAGTCAGTTTATTTCAAAAATAAATTGATGATGGTGGCGTCGTCATCAGCGATACAGAAATCATAGGCTCCACAGTCGTTCAGAGAGGAGGAGGCAACCACCGAACAAGAAACTTCATCTGCTCTCTCTGAAAGCAAAGCCTCATTTCATTTTTTTCATACTTTGAACACAACTCTTTCATTAAAGGCAGAGCCTTCGTATGATTACCTCGGCGAAGCGACATTAAGGCTCGCTCGCATTCAAGTTTAATTGAGGAGTAAAAAGAACCATCTGATTGGACAAAAATTGATGGAGGTTCGATCTTCACAAGTGGAAGATTAGGAGACAACTCGAAATCATTGAGATTCGACGGTGAAATCTAGGCAGCGGAGAGTGGAATAGTAAGGTACGGGTGAATGATAGATAGGTACCTACCCATCTCAATGAAAAAGAAGAAGAAGAAGAAGAAGAGCTGAAAGGGAACAGAGGCAAGGTCTGTGTTTGTTTGTTTGGATAAAAACTTTCACAGTATGAGCTCAGAGATTCCTATTTTCCTTTTTCTGAAATTTTCAGTTTTTACTTTTAGGGTTTATAATCAAGTTCAATTTGGGGATTTGTTATGGAAAAATTTTGAGGTTTCATTTTTAACCTTGGCTTAATGTTTTAGGGTTACTTTTTTCTTTTCATTTAATCATAGTTAAAATAATAACCAGCTGACGTGGTTATTATGTGTCAGACAATTCCTCCACGTCAGCGAGCGTTATATACATGCACAGAATGCTAGTTGATTAGGTGTGAAATAGGTCCAAAATAGGAGTTTACATATGTAATAGGAAAAAATGAAATTTAGAATGTGAAATAGGTCAAAGTGTTAAAGTTCATAGGTGAAATAATGTATTTGACACAAAATGATTAGAAATAAGTAAATAAACACTTGATTAAACCAAATATCCTAATAATTGCATAAAAGGTGGAAATACAAAATATAAGAACGCATAAAGAAACAAGAAAATATACAAGATAAGCATAAAAAATCAATACTAATTTAAGTATAAGTCTGGTGATATGGTGGCGCCTCTCCAATGAGGCGTCGCCTATAGACATAGGGGCGACATCCTGTCGCCTCAAACTAAAGAGGTGATTACCAAACGCAGGAACACACTTAATTGTTCCTTAAATCTTAAGTAAACCCAGATTAGATGCAAACAACTAAAGACTTACACTTATATTTAGGAAATTAAAAGATGATGCCATTGTATAAATCAATAAGTCAATGATTTCAATCAGGTAACCTTATTGTTTAGGATGAATTTAATGCTCTTAACTCAGCTCTCAGAGACTAATTTTGGTTCCAATCCTTACTTGAATGCAAGAAAACCTCTTCCTCTTTAAAATGGACTTTTTTAGCCAAAATCCTCTTCTTTTCCTCTTTTCTTCCAAGTGCTCTCCTTTTTTTCTAAAAAACTCCTCCTCCTTTGTTAACCAGCCAAGCTCCCCCCTCTAAGTCCTCTACCCCACGCCCTTTTAAGCTCCCTATGCCTCGACAAGACAGCCCCCTTCTTCCTCTCATATCATCCATTACGTGCACACCTTTTTAGCTACCATTTTCCCCCCAAAATCACATATTCACGTGAATATGTTCACATTAGTAAGGTATGGGCACACCCATTTGCCTACTGCTGTCGATTCTCTAATTAATATATGTGCAAGTGGACTGTGAAGAGGCAGTGCCTCTACGAAGAGGCGTCACCTCATCGAAGTGGCTGCCATACAGGCGATGCCTCATTGGCCCTGAGAGGTACTTGTGTAATTGGGCCAAAGTGGGATTTTGGCCTTAGACTTGGGCTTGACTTGGGTTTGATGTGGGTTTAGGCTTCTTGGGCTTTTAGGTCCAACCTTAAAAAATGTTTCGGGCTTTTCTTGTATTCAAAATTCGCACTATCCCATCACAGAGCTTTCATTGTGGGCCGATCAAACCAAGGGTGTTCACAGTACTTTAAAAATAAAAAGTACGTTGAGTAAAAAAGTTGAGAAAAAAAGATGAAGATATTAGAAAAAAAATGTTGAGAAAAAAAGATAAATATAATACTATAAAAATAGAAAAAAATATTTAGCAAAAAAATGTTGAGAAAAAAATAGATGAAGATAGTAATAAAAATATTGAGAAAAAATAAATGAAAACAGTATAAAGCTCCTAAAAATAAGGGTGATAAAGGGAATAAACTATATTTGAAAGAAAAAAGTTAGATTAAATAATTTTGAAAGTTGTTCGAGTCAAGAACATTTTAATTTTTTTTTTATTTTTGATATATTTATGTAAAAATCCTATTTAATATTGATTGCTAATATGAGTTCAAACAGATTATAATAATTATTTCAAGAGGTTCATGAGCCAAATTGAGCTAAATATACTTTTGTAATTATTTGTCATTTGATCTTATTCAAGCTTTTCTAAAAAAAAAAAATTATTCGAGACTATGAAAAATTTTATTCTGAATAATTAAATCAAACTACGCCAGAGTTGATTTTTTTTTTTATATTCTTATTGAGCACAATTGTTCTTGTTCAAGCTTATTTAAGACTTACAAATTTTTATATTAATAATCAAATCAAACTCAATCCAAGTTAATCATTTTATATGTTTTTATTGAGCACAATTGAGCTTATTCGAGATTTTTCGAATTTTTTTTCAGAAAATTCGTTCTTGAAATAGGATGAAAAAGTGGAAATCTAAATCCTTATCACTGAAACTATTAACACATCATACTTTTTTTTTTCGAACAACAACACATCATACTCGATAGACATAAAACCATGCAACCTACGATTGCAGTGCTCAAATGCTCAACTTTTCTTACTGCTAAGTGCTAAGTATGATTATGAATTCTGCATATGTTTACATTCGGAAGCATCAAGTATCCATCCATGTCTATTGGAAGATGGGTGGATGCTTAACATGTTCCATATGTTTATAATTGGGGAAACATTTCCACAATTTTGATGAAATAAATTAACATGTTCATTTCAAGGTAAGGAACAAGAATTTACATAGAGTACATGTGATCATCTACTGAACTAATACGGAAAACAAACAAAACAAAGCAAAAGATGTTGACCCAGAAATGCATATGACATTGCTTTGTTTGTAGAGGAAGAATTTGTTTTTCCTTTTCAATTGTCATCTATGACTAATTCGACAAAACATGTCTTATCCTCACGGTTCTCACTTGAATCTTCATTACATTGAACGCCAAGACATTCCTCAATGTAATTTAGCTCATGAATCAATGTATGTATAGTGATATGGAATGATCAGCCAGCCTTTCTTCTGCATTGATTACATTTACAGCATCACCAGCCTCTATATTGTACAATTAGTAGTGATTCTGGCTACTCAAAACCCCATATCCACTTTGCGCCTAGCATTAGCATAGATCAGTCCAGCCAGCAATCCAATAATAAATGAGGCATTCAGCATACAATCCAACCGTATCTATGCACTCTGAGTTCTCTTATAGTAATTTGAATCCACAAAAAATTCAATCAGCAAGCAATTGAATATGCTCATCAAACCTAGTATACTCACTCTACTCTTGGTTAACAAAATGCATTGCATTCAACAAAATCTTGTAAGTCTTTTGGCTCATCAATCTATCCCTCTTTCTACACTCCTCAAGTAGCTGAAAAGCTTCATCGCTCTTCCCTTCTCTACACAAACCTTCTAAAACTGTCTTATAAGTCAACAAATCCGGGGACAGTGAATTCCTAAGCATATCAAAAACAACCTCAATCGCCTCCGCAAACATCCCTTCCATTGCAAGACTACAAATCAAGATCATATAAGCACCTCCACTCGGCACCAACTCTTTACTCTTCATTTCCTTGTAAAACCCTAAGCCCTGAACTACCCTTCCCTTCTCACACAGCCCCTTCACCATATAACCATATGAATAAGCATTTGGCTCGCATCCATACAACCCCATTTCGCGAAAAATCCTAATGGCCTCATCAACTTCAAGGCACTTAGCAAAAGCCTTAATAATCATATTCAAAACATACGTATCCGGTATAACACCAGAAGCTTTCATTTGTTTGGTTAAAGACTTGACAGCGTGCAAGTAAACATAACAAACATTTAACTTGTTAAATCTCCTAAGCAAAGCACTCAGCAGCATTGTATAAGTCTCGAGTGTAGGCTTGCAATTATCAGATTTCAACATTTTCTTGTACACATCAAAAGCACGATTAAACAATAACTTGCGTCCACAACAGAAACGAATCATGGAATTGTAAAGCTCAACACTCGTGTCACAAGCACCAGCGAATACCTCTTCAACCAGTGTCTCAGCGTGGCGGTATCTCCTCCCGTCGGTAAGGATTTTAATCATGGTGAAGTACGTGACATGGTTGTGCTTGTAATTGCGTTGCTGGGCTGTCCAGCGGAAAATGTCGAGTGCGAGATCTGGGTCTGATTGCGCAAGGAGTGCTGTTTTGACATCGGCCGGAGTGAACCCGGGTTTGAGATTCCGGGTCCAGGTTTCAAATTGGGTCTCCAGTGGGGTTCGGGTTCGTGTTCTAATTGGTGGGATTGGGAGGTCAGTGTCAGTGTGCTCAGCCGACGAGGATTGGGCGTCTTGCGTGGAGGCCGAGGAAGAAATTAGGCGGAGAAAGAGCGTTGGGTTGGCGAATTGGTGAGAATCTACGAATTTGGAGTTGATAGAGGAAATGAGCAGGCGACGGATTGTTGCAGGCATCATAGTCATCGTCATCAGAAGGACGCGATACAGATTTACTGACCAAGGATGTTACACATCTGCGAGGGATGGTTGTATACACTTGACTGATTGGGCCTATTGTAATCTAGGCTATTGTAGGTTGGGTCCAGTGGTTATATCTTCTATACTGGGTTGATGAGGCTCAAGCTGTTTCACTTGGGTCGAGTCGGACACACGCCAGGTTGCTTCGCAGTGATGAAGTCTTGAAGCTTCAACAATTGAAAAACGTGGGACTTGTCAAATCAAAAAGCCCAATAAAAAGAAAACTTGAGATTTGGGTCAATGGCAAACCTTGGACTAGAATTGGATAATACTTTCGAATTCGAAAAAAGAAAAAGCAAAATCAAAATTGAAGCGTTGCTTCCCCACTCAGTACCCAATAACCAGAGACAGGGAGAGTGATGCTCCTCGGGTTCTGCGCTTCGTCAATTACCTTCTCTTCTTCTCCTATTTCTTCCTTTTCTTTTTTCAGGTTTCCAATCTAAATTTTTTTAAAACCCTTTTATCTTTCTGTAATATTTGCATGTTTTCAGATAATTTTGGCTTCTTAGACGGCATACTTTATAAGGGTATTTTCTTTTTTTAATTGTTTTTGGTTGTTTTAAAACGTTAAACGAACGAGTGATTTTTTTTTTCTGTTTTTTGGGTTATTTTTATATGTGGGTTTGTTTCTGATTTCATGGATATAGCTTTCTTTAATTACGTTGTTAGATCTTTAATGTCAATTTTATTGTCATATGCTGTTCTTACTTGTGTTGACTGTTCATGCACATTATTGCAAGTGTACCTTTTACTTGTATATTCTTTTCTTTTTTGGTTTTCTTGCTTTCTTTTACAGATTTTGGTTGGTAATTCTTGAAGGATTCTTGATACTACTGTGAAACCTTGTTGGACAAGTTAATATAAATTTATACAGCAAAAATTCTGATATTTCTATTAATTCTTGATTAATGTAATGGGCTGTTTATTTTGCGCATAGATCATGACTGATGCATGATTACTGATATATCTATGTTCATATTGTATAAATAGTTGATCATTTGTGTCATTAGTGCCAGATTAGTTGAATATGCTATTATTTTTCGTTGATTTTGGTATGTAGTAGTACGTAATTTCTTATTTCATTGTTGGTTTGAGACATTCTGGAATTAACTTTATAGAGTATCATGCTACCATATATAGTCCTTCTCCAATGAATATGTTTTTTATCTTTCTGAATTATGGACGGTGGTTGTTGAAGGTTTAAGGCCATTAACTGGACCATTGTGACTTGATAAAAGATAACTGGATGTCGTGATGGTGAGTATTAGAAGACACAAACTCAAAGGACGTTGCAGCGGTATGCTCAAGCTACAACTCTACTTACTTCCGAATGATAAATTGTTCCTTTTGAACAAAATGTGGCTGTTTTATGCTCATAGTGGTCATACATTGAAACCCTGTGTTCCATTTGTTTATCTTGTCTTTATGATTGTTTAGTTGGTCTTTAGAATTCATTGGTAGTTTACCTGGTATACTTCAACTGCTGCTACTGTAAACCTTTTACATTGTTATTCTACAAATTTGTCATTGACCTAACATTAATGATATATAATGATTTTGCAGCAAGAACTGTCTCCTTGGCTTCACTTCTTAGCATACCAAATGGCAATGTTACTGAAAATCCTAAGCAGAGCCGGAGGCCTGCCGATGTACGTCATGTTCCTTCAGTTCCTCTTAACCAACCAGTTGAAGTAAGAACTGAATATTTACTCAATTTTATTGTAGTTTATTCTGATTACCTCAGTATTAGACCATTTTCATTAAAAGGAACTGTCTTGTTTTGGTGGTTTTCATAAATCTGTTCTCACATTTTCACTTGAAACGCGTGCCTCAAGAGATATGATTGTTGCTGTATTATTGCTTATTTTTCATTTTTTGGTTGTATAACATTGTTTTGAAGAGTGGGGGTGGGGTTGTTGAGGGACAAAAGAGCAACAAAAAGAGATGGGGCCTTAAAACTGCGAAGAAACCTATAGGTTCCTAGAAGAGCTTTGCAGTGACTCTCAGTTGGAAACGAAACTTTAGTGTTAAACTTTCTCAAAAGTAGAAAATTGAAAAAGTGCAGATAAGTGGATGAATTGAAAGATTTTTACTGTGGTTGCTTCTGAATTGGGAAACCCATTGGGTCAATCAAGTATCTTCCAAACTCTAGGGAACTGATAACTGGTGTGTCCTTAGGAATGTCTAGTTGATAAATTGGTTGAAGAATGTGCTATCCATTGTGAAAAAATGTTACTTCTGGATATTTTTACCGATTTGTACATGACCACGGGGGCAGGTGGAGGAGGGTATAAGACGAATACGTAGGAAAATACAAATATTGTATCGTCGGACATACTGTTTGTTCTTGTTAGTTTGGTTAGAAGTTTGATGGGCAGAAAGTGTACCTCAATTCTGACCAACAGTTAATTTTTATATTGTGCTTCAGGTCAAAGAGAAAAGGGTTGTGATAGCAAGTCCACCTGCCAAGAGACATAAGATACATGCCCAGATAGATACAGAGGTCAAAGAAGAAAGGGAGGTGATAGCAAGTCCGCCTGCCAAGAGACATAAGATACATGCCCAGATGGATACAGAGGTCAAAAAAGAAAGGGATGTGATAGCAAGTTCACCCGCTAAGAGGCAGAAAATACATACCCAAATAGATCCAGAGAATCCAATGGAAGTGCATGCATATCTGATGAAGCTAAAGGAAGATAAGAAATTGGAGCTAGGACCATTGCAAATAAGTGAAGAGATGTCAGTGAAAGAGTGGATGGAAACATGTTATCCCTTTATTTTCAGAGTGTTTCCGCAAAGTCCAAAAGTGTTATTCCAGTTTTCTGACAAATCAAAGCAAAACGAATTTTTATATTCCCACTACTGGCTCTTTCTATTTGAGGTGAGGAACATAGTTCTGATAGACTATCATGTCTCGCCGGACTATGTCGAGTCCTTAGGCAAAGCAATTAAAAGTTTGGAGATGCAAGGTTTTGACTGTAGATTCATGAGGTCTGAAATGTTAGTAGTAGGGTATATGATGAAGAAAAAACAGGAAATTATGTTGGCAGAAAGGAATGTGATCGCAGAAAGAACTGTTAACTTAGAGAAAGAACTGCAAGAATTGGCAAGGAAAAATGAAAAAGAAGCAGAATTGCATAACAGAGTGAAGGGAGTAGCGGAAATAAACCCAGATGTTGAAATACTACCGAAGCAAGTAAATAAGCCGCAAGAAAACAAAGATAAAGTTGAAGGAGAGCCAGAGAAGGCTCTATTTGCTTCATTAGAACAAGAGTATGTTGAAGTAATTCTAGAACGCCATAAGAAGATGCTAGCATGTAAGGAAGAAGAAGGAAAAAGACTTGATCAAGTCTTGGACAAAATAATCCAACTGCATCGGAATAAAGCAGCCTTCTACGGTTTCTGAACTGATCTTGTAGCAACTTCTTTTTAGCTTTCAGTGGTGTTTTAATAGCTACCTTAAAGTATTAATCTTTTTCACCTGAAAACTACCCATGTTGATATGTAGTAAGGATAGACAAATTAGTTAATTGATAGCTGTTAAAAAGATACTCAGTGAAGGCAATGATTTCTTTGCATATCAGACCAACCCGCACTAAAATAGTAATGTGTTCTCCTGGCATTACCTTGTGTTTGGTCCAATATGGCCGAGCATTCTCATGTTAGAAAAGGCGAGTGACCTCTTTGAAAGAATGCTATTTGTAATTCTACCCAGTAGCCTCAAGGACCACACCAAGTGGCTAACCATTCAGTAGCTTTGTGCTGTCTGTTGTGGAATTCGGGTTAATTTTTACCAATAATAATTCACCTTGAGAACTATTGCACAGGAAAAAGTGGTGGGTCACACTACCTCCTTAGAAACCACACTCCTTAGACAGAATCTATCAAGACAAGTAATTTTAATTACACAATAATTAACAACAAATATATTCAATAATATCTATTAAATAAACATAAAAGAGAACATCAAATTTAACGAGGTTCGACCAATTATACCTACGTCCTCGGATATTATAAAAGAAAGAGAAAAATTAATTGTCAATATATGAGAAGAGGAGACAATTTTGGGATGAGAAAAATTAAAAGGGGAGGAGTCTTATTTATAACGAAAAACTCCTCCCAATTGTTCACAAATTCCCGATGTGGGAATTTTGACATAAAACAACAAGCAAAATTTCATACAATTCTCTCACAAATCCAAACTTCAGTAGTGTCTGCAAATTCCAGCTTTTAATTTTCAACAATATTGACCAAGTCTAAACAATGTTTAAATTTGACCGCAGTTACTACTTTTGTCAACATATCAGCAGGATTCTCAATGGTCCGAATCTTTTGGATTATGACTCCACCTTCTTTTAGAATCTTCCGTACAAAATGATATTGGACATCAATGTGCTTCGTCCTTACATGATAAACCTGGTTCTTTGCTAAATGAATAGCACTCTGACTGTCACAGTGCACTTTGATGTGCTTCTATATCATTCCCAGTTCACCAAGTAACCCTTGAAGCCAAATTGCCTTCTTCACAACCTCTGTAATTGCCATATACTCTGCCTCTGTAGTAGACAAAGCAACTGTTGACTGTAAGGTGGACTTCCAACTGATTGGTGCTTTTGTAAGAGTAAACACATAACCAGTAGTTGACCGACGCTTGTCCAAATCACTAGCATAGTCAGAATCACAATAGCCAACCACACACTAACCATCTTTCTTATCCTGCTGAAATATCCAACCAACATCTACAGTGTTCAGAATGTACCGTAGAATCCATTTCACAGCTTGCCAATGCTGCTTGCCAGAATCATGCATATACTTGCTCACAACCCTAACTACCTGTGAAATATCAGGCCTCATACACACCATTGTATACATCAAGCTACCAACAACACTTGCATAAGGTACTTTTGTCATGTATTCCCGTTCTACATCATTCTTTGGTGACATGGATGCACTAAGCTTGAAATGAGGAGCAAATGGTGTACTAACTGGTTTAGATTTCTCATTCATGCCAAAACGCTTTAGTACCTTTCTCAGATATTCTTTCTGAGACAAACAAAGCCTCCCCAATTTTCTATGTCTAGATATCTCCATGCCAAGAATCTTCTTTGCTTCACTAAGATCCTTCATCTCAAACTCCCTGTTCAATTGAGTCTTTAATTTCTCAATTTTTATCTGACTCCTAGAAGCTATCAGCATATCATCAACATAAAGAAGAAGATATATATAGGATCCATCTTGTAGCTTGGGCAAATACACATAATGATCGTATTTGCTTCTTATGTACTTTTGTCCTATCATAAATTTATCAAATTGCTTGTACCACTACCTCGGAGATTACTTTAATCCATACAACAAATTTTCCAATTTGCATACCATCTTTTCTTTTCCAACAACTTTAAATCCATCTGGCTGAATCCAATTTGACTAATTGGTTTTGTTAGAACAAAAGGGTAGACTGAGCTAGACATCTTTTTCATGAAATGCGTCTGAAAGGTTTAGTGCCTGATATTGTCTCTGTGACACTGGTAAAGGATGTCTAGCATACATTGTATGCATGTGGCTAATAACTAATATATATCCATTAATTCCCAAATTTTGTCCACGAATCAATATATGTAACAAGATTATTTACATAAGCAATGCATATCACACACCAAAAAACTCACAACGTCATACAGTTCACATCTTTCCTTATGTTATTTATATACAATACACGAGTCTTATTACAAAATAAAAAAATTCACTAAGCATGTTACATTCTAGAAAAACTGAAGACAACCTCTTACTGACCCACCTGACAAAATGCTAGTGCAATTGATGCATTTGTTTCTTCAAGACAGACTACAATTTTTTCTAGTCCTGAAAAATTATGCAGAGGAGTGAGCCTGCAACTCAGTAAATAAATAACAAAATATTCTATAAAAAAAATAACCATGTAATATTATCAAGTATCAATCCAATCAATATTTAACTATGCATTTATAAAATGTACATAGTCATAGTAACATAATATTTTCTTTTGGACAACAATGAACTTATGAATTATATAAATAAAACCACAACTTCTTTTCAATAATTCATGGATCCTCATACACACATAGCCCACTATGATCTTATATAAAAAATTTCTTTAGCCTTGTTACGATATTTCAAGGGGATTCTATAACGCACACAACATTGCCATAATCATAGTGTTTTCTTTTGGACAATAATGTACTTGTAAATTACATGTAATTCATTTTTTTTATAATTTATGGATCCTTATATGCACATAGCCCTGTCATAATCTTTTGCCAACTATTTTTCTTTTTTTTTAAGCCATATTACAGCATATAAAGGGGATTCCATATCGCACACAACATGACCTCATTCATAAATAGCATTGTGTCCTCATATTTATCCAATCATCTTTCTTATATTTTAATATACATCAAGAATTCACCACACTGTCACAATACTTTATTCAACTCATCATTAACTAAATACATCATATATCACTTCATAAAGTAAATTAATATCTCCCCCATAATATATAAGAAAATAATAATATACCAAAATATGCTGAAATATACTATATTTCAACATGGCAGAATTGATAGTGCAAATTCAAAAATACACCAAAAATTTCACGTTATGAATATCAAAGCCATACTTTCCAGATCAATATAATTATAAGTCTAGATTTGTTTACAACTAATTTCACATTAATTGGATATTTATCCAAAGAGAAACATAAAAAACATTCCACCATGGTCAAGCTGTCAACAAAATTAAGCAACAAAAAGTATGGTCCAAATTGGCCATCAAGACAACAAAATTGAGCTTTCTCTATTTCTATAAATTTTTTAAACAACATCTCCAAGTTTTTATAGGATCAAATTTCACAAAATTTAGAGTTATAAACCTCTAGATATATCTTCAACAAGTATTCTGTTCTTACCCAAAATAGGACACCCGAATTCAACAACCATCATTCATATGTATAATCTCATTCATATATATAAGCCCATCTCAAAAATAATCAATTACCAAAAAAATAATAAAATTTAGCATCTATAAATTATAACACACATATTTTTTTTAATAAATCAACTTAACAATAAATTTATAATTATTTATTTTAGGTGTTATATTCATATAGAACATTAAGTTATTCACTTACCTTTATTGCTCTCTTCCCTTTATTTGTATTTACTTGTATGTCAGCCTCATTTCCATTTGGTTTAGCTGAAATAGATCATAATTCACTTTTTTTTAAACACCCAAAAATAATAAAAATTCATCTAGCATGATAACATCACTAAACTAACTAAACGTATGAAGCTGCGAACTAT
>CATIWM010176193.1:0-18283 GCA_949671775.1 Mallotus repandus
TCTTATAATTAAATTAACATTTATTGAAAATAATCATTTAAATTACTTAAATACATTATAAAATTTGCAAATAACTCAATTAAGCTTAAAATGATAATTAAACTTATTATTCATATATTTTTCTAAAATTACTAATAATTAACTAAAAATAGGAAATAATTCATAAAAATTATTTTAATACTATTTATTATTCAAAAACGGTCCAAAACATAATAATTAACAATAATCTCAACTAAAATATAAAAGTTACTCATTTATACTAATTTTTCCAAAAATTTATTTTTTTACATAAACCTTCAAAAATTCATAATAAAAATTCTATACATAATTTTAGTAAACTTTCTTCATGAAACTTACTCAAAATAATCAGTATAATTTATTAAAAAAATAATTTTTTGCGATCCGAGACTGTCCGGAACAATGCCATGAACAGTAACCCGAACCCGAAAAAATTCAAAATTTTCAGAAAAATAAATAAAAATCACAATCTCTACAACTATTAGTCCTAAAGCAATTATCTCAAATAAAATCAAATTCAAGCTCAAATCAACAAAAAAACTCAAAATATTCAAAATCGAATTATTGATTAACGGAGTAGTTACCGGAGTTCAAACTCGAAACGATTTGAAGATTTGACAAGCCTGGAGGACAAGCTTTCAAAAGAGACTAACCTTACCGGCTGAGGTGGCCGGAAACGGCGCCATACTGGAAATGGTAAAAGAAGAAGAAGAAAAAGAAAAAAAAAATTCACTCACGTTTTTTTTTATAAAAAGGTTGTTGCCTTGTCCTGCTATCCTTTTCTTTTTTTATTAAAAATAATAATAATAATAATATAAGAATACTACATAAAAATCAATTTCTCTCTCTAAATCTTAAAATATACACAATAAAATAATTTTATTAAAATAAAATAAACCCACTTTTATAAACTAATAATTAAAATAATTTTCATCACCAATTATTCAAATTTAATTTCACAAAATAATAATTTCAGTATTAATAAAATATTTATTAACACTGCAAATCTCAAAATATATTTTAAAATTTTCAAAATAAATTTGGGTGTTTATAAAAACAGTATAAAAATTAGACTTGATTCACTTTTGAAAGAAGAGAAAAATAAAAAAAAATATGTTAAGTTATGAGAGAGATTGGCTTGAATAAAAAAATAAATATATGAGTAAGGGCTGATGTGATAAAAAGTTATGAGAGATGTTTGCCACATAAAAATTATGTGTCACATCACACACCATTTAATGTGTCACGTGTGTATCTTCTTCCGAAAAGTAGAGTCAAACACTTTATTAGTACTAAAAAAAAAGATCATATTATTTTAAGTGATTCACTGAAAGTTGGATACCGCAAGTATAAATTACCTCACATATATTATATCAGTGTAATTAGGTGGTACTTTGCACTATATTAGATATAAATTAACTTTTATTTGTATTTCGTGATCCAATAAATTAAATTATTCAATTGTTTTGATGGTATTGGTACATTGATTTTATTTAATAAAATTATAATTAATTGTGCATATGTGCCTTTTGACTTTAGTAAAGGGATCCTTCTGCTTTTGGCGCTGAAAAAATTGCATGGAGAATTGATTATTAAACCCATTTAATTTCTGTTCCTCTATATACTTAATTCATAATTAGACAGGAGGCATTCTGTGATCTATATCAACATCAATTGTCACTAATAACAATATATATATATAATTATCATACTAGTTAACATAAACCTAATTTTAAACTAAAAATTATTGAGGAGACAATCAATTAATTAAGTTGTGAAAAAGTCTTTCTTGCAGAGGTATATATATATATATATGTGCATGTACTGTACCATAAATAAATGATTATGAATAATGTACCTTTTCATGTAAGACATTAATCTCTTGAGCAATGAGCATTGACTTCATTATATTCTCAAACACTGAATGTGGTCATGCTAAAAACTCAACCCTATTTTTATCTCTAAACAAGAAGCAACGATTAATCAATTATATATATATAATTAATTGTAATTAATTGTGCATATATAATTAATTAATTGTAATTAATCGTGCATATATGATACCACTTCAAGGAAAAAATATATGTGGGTGCGCATATATAGGTATGTATAAATTAAAGAAGAGAACCAAGAAAATGTATAAATATTAATTACTTAGTATACTCTTTTATTTACTTAATTTCTAAAAAATATCTTAATTAAAATGAGTTTTAATTAATTATTAATTACTGTATATATGAGATTGAGTTTCATAGTTTTTGGTTCTAATAGAAGTCTGATTAGTTGTGTGCTACACAATGAACCGTATTTATTTTAACACTTATTATAAAAAGTGATAATTTTCATCCATATTAATGTATAATAATTGTGAGGATTCGAATTCAAAACTTTTAAAATTGTCATCAGAGTGAAAATATCATTCAGACAATTAATAATTGATAGTTTCGTAATTTAAATGGATTGCAACAATATTATTTTTATCTTACAAAGCTTGTTGACTCATTTTTATGCTTATTCTAAAGATAGATATATGTCAACTGGATTAGTAGTACTTTTTTCTTGTTTGAATTACAGCTGGATTAATACTAGGTGTCATGAATTTGGGATTTTAAATCTTCTTAATAATTAAGAGTCAACTGCTATTTAATTCCTCTTATGGAGGTCAAATTATCGATACTCTAATACTATATTTGGATGTAAGAGATTTGAATATGAATATTAATTTTAATTAATTTTTTTATTTAAAAATTATATAAATTTGTATTTATCAGGATTTAATATAAATCCATAATCAAGTTAAAGACATATTTAATAAAAATTTGAAATGACATATAATTATATATTATTTAAAATTTTTATATTTAAAATCTAAAATTTTAAATTAAATGTTTGCATGCTAATATATTCTAATAATACGGATGTTGTTGCAAATTTTATACGTAATAGAACAAGTAGCTAGCAAACACCAACTTGCTTCATTTTTAATTCAAATTAATTACGATCTCTGTGCTCTACACCACCAATTAATATTTTGTTACAATTGGCATTTCAAATCTTTCAAAAGTTAGATTCACTTAAAAACATCGGACAGCCACCAATAATTAGTAAAATTAGTTGGTAGATGATTGTTTTCACTTAAACAATATTTGATGGATGTAGTTGTATAAATTAATTATTATGTAACTTTTATCATCTTTATAATCTCGTCTGAATCGAATCATAATAATTAAAATTCAGTGAACTATAAATATTAATAGTTCAAATTAAAAAGAAAATATCAGGCAGCCATTTAATTATGTATTGAATTCATAATTTTTTTAAAAAAAATTAATATTTCAATGAATAACACAATAATAACTAGTTTTTTTTTTTATAAATTGCATAATAAAAAAAGCGTCTTTTGCAAGTCAAACGAACATTAGTTTTATAAAAATGAAAGCAGAGAGATATTGGAATAAGGATCAATACCTGAACTTTTCATTCAGGGTTACATAAGCCATTTTGAATTTTTAGGGTCAATTTAGCCATCAAACTTTCTAATAAAGGTCAAATTGCCCTTAAATGATATAATCAGCTCATTATTTTTTGACAAATAGATAAAAAAAAAACCCTAATAAATTATAAATATCTCCATAATATTTTAAATAGTTGAAAAATAAATCCTTAATTTAATAAAAAAATTTATTAAAAATTTAATTGTATAATTACTTTTAATTCATTTATAACTTGAAAAATTTTAAAATCTAATAATGTATTATATAATATACAAATTTAGTATTCACCAATAATTTTTAGTAGTGTTGAAATAAAAAACTTTTATTCATATAGAAATTAATTTTATTTTTAAAACATTATGGTAGTATTTATAATTTGTTAGGGGTCTCTTTGTATGTTTATCAAAAAATAAGGAGCTAATTATAGTATTTACGGACAATTTAATCTTTATTGGAAAATTCAATGGTTAAATTGATCATAAAAGGTTTAAAGTAGCTTACTTAATTTTGGATGAAAAGTTCAGGAGTAAATTGACCCTTATTTAAAAAGAGACAAGGCCATCGAACTACCTCTCTATCTACCATATTTAATATGAATGATATCATCAAGAAATTGTTCATCAGAAATTTATAATAGTATGTTTATATATGCAAAGTTTTACGTCAGAAAAGAACTGCCAAAGGTGGATACATTTTTCCTAAATAATTATAAATAAGTTGACAATACACAACAATTACTTCCAAATATGAAACTTGTTATTTTCTTGAAATTATCATTTTGTTACACATTTGCTCATTGTTTTTATAAAATTATTAGCAGAAACCTGACAAAGATTTGGATATTGACATTAGCTCCACATACGTGTATGAAGAAAACAATTTTTTATAAATAAAGATATTTTATTATTTAAGTATTTATGGATCGTATAAAAAATAATAATTTTTTTCCTTTTAAATTGACGTCAGCAGAATTTACAATGCATCAATGGATTGCATAATAGCGAGCAGCTCTCCCCTTTTAAATCGATAACGGCAAAAATTGAATGTTACACCTCAAAATGTCTTTAAAGATAAGTTATTACGTGACTATGCTCTCATCGGCACCAACCAATTTTTTTAATGATAAGAAACTGATTATGTTATGATCAATTTTAAAGAAGCTCTTTTAAAAAATAGAAAAAGTATATTCAGGAACTAATCAAAACTAATTAGTTTCAGTAAAATTTATGTACTAATCAAAACTAATTAGTCTCCTTGTGAGTTGTGAATAATTTTAATAGTCCTTTCCCTTACATTTACCGAATATATTTACAACAGGAAATCTTGAATTCAAATATTTATTTTTCAAATATTCATTAGCTATACCTTATAATTGCATAAAAGAACTATACTTAATACATTTTTCAAATATATATATTATAAAAACTTGTTTTTTTTTCTTGGTTTGTTAGCTCTTGCCCATACCGTAATATCGTATCATACAGAAATTAAATGGTTACATGCATGCGCCAGCATCCAAAAAAAATAAAAATAAAAGTCATATGGCTCCTGCAGCATACCAAAACTTGGAAGAAGACGGCCGCAACTTGCCATGCCTAACGTGATCCATTACATAAGAAAATACACCTGTTTGTTCTTCATATACATGCAAATGGGCGTGTGTCTCATAATTAAAAACTTTCCATATATATAAATTTTAGTAGTTACTATCTTTTTAGAAATATAAATAAATTAGTTATTAGAAAAATTTTGTTATTTTTATGGTTTTATTTAAGTCAAATTAAATTAATTAAAATTTGTTGAGTTTTGAATTTATATATATACTAGTAAATAATCACGTGTTTCATACGTGAATAAAAAATTTATTTGACTCATAATATATAGTATATAAATAATTAAATATATTATTTTTACTATTAAATAAAAATTTTAAAAATAATAATAATATTATTTATTTATATAAAAATTTAATATTAACTTAATATAGTTATAATTTATGACAATTTTTATGAATATTTAATTTAAATAATTATATAATGTTATATAATTAATTTTTCTATAATCATAATTTATTATAAGATAATAAAAAATTTAAAAATAATAAAAGTTATATTTTTTTTATCACAATTTAAATATTACAATTCCATTAAACCTATAATTTATTGCAATTCAGTAAATTTTTTATTTGAGCTATGACACTTTATTTCTTTAATATTTTTAATATTAATACTTTTATTTACAAAAAAATTAATTTAATGTAATTTTTTATATTCAATTAATAATTAAATGATAAATATTAATTAATTTAATTTTAACTATTTTTTGTTAAATTTTATGAAAACATCTAAAAACGATAATTATACTACTTTTCTTACAAATATACTTTTAAACAAATTATATGCTCTATTTTTTATTTACTAATATTTAATTTATAAAATTATCTACTATCAAAATAAATTATATACTTTTCCTATTTTCATAAAATTTATTAATTTTGATTTTAATTATTTACTTATTAAATTTAATATAATATGATATATAAAATTATGTTATCTAATTTGATTTATATTAGATAAAATATAAGTAGAAATGATTAAAATAGAAAAATATATATTTTTAACAAAATTATCACTAAAATTTTAATTAGAATTACAATTTAATTAATTTAATTTAATTTTTTTATTAGAGATAAAATAGAATTTAACCTAATTAAAATAGGGAACATACTTTCAATTAAATTATAATTTTATTTTAGTTAATTTAATTTTTATGAGAGATAAAATAAAAGTTAACCTAATTAAAATAAGAAATTAACTTTCTATCAAATTAAAATTATATATCAAAATAAAATTATATTTTAATTAATTTAATTTTACTTTTATTCGTAAAAGACGAAATTATCAAATTTTTATATAATAATGAGTTAAGACTTTTTCATAATTTTGCTTGGCTTTCTTCCTATTTGTACATTTATAAATATAATATATTATAGATTACAAATATATATATTTTATATAATGCAACTAGGATAAATAAAATATTTTATTAAATATTTAATAGAAAATATTAAAAATATATGTCACCTCATAGGTTAAATGCAACACAATTAAAGATAATTCCAACAACGAAACATATTTTACTTTCCAGCCTAAGAAATAGGGTACGAGATTACAATGGAATAGGGATTGAATGGTTACAAGTTTCCTTGAAAAGTCACAAAGCCTTCCTTTCTTGTTTTACTCTTTGGATTTTTTTCAACCCTCCATTCTGCAATTCCATTAATATAAGCAAATCCATTAATATAACTCGGGCGAAAACCTAAGTTTCCACCATTGTAATCCATTATCTTTTTTGTCCATTTCTCCATGATCATAACCATCATTTTTACTCTTCCATATTTATATATATATATATAGCCGGGGTAGAGATTGTGGACTGCTATACAAAAGGGCATCGAATGGAGAAATCTATTGCAGGCCATAATCGACTCTGGTTTGTCATCTTCATTATTGCCTTACCTGTCTTGTTTCTCTTTCTTTATGCTTTTAATGATTCATCTTTGTTTGACAATTATCACAAAAATGGTCTTGCCTCCATATTCAATAAGTTTGATAAGGTCATCAATTCCCAAAAGCACAATTACACCAATGGTTGCAGTCCAATACCCTATGAAAACAATGCTTCACGTTCTTGTTCAGGTCGTTACATATACGTTCATGATCTTCCTCAACGATTCAACGACCATATTGTCAATAATTGTAGGGAACTTTACAGATGGTATAACATGTGCCCGTTCGTCACAAACTCAGGTTTTGGCGTTCAGATTGTTGAAAATACTGAAGGGATGAAACTAGGACATAACTGGTTTCAAACTAACCAATTTCTTTTGGAAGTCATATTTCGTACTAGAATGGAAAACTATGATTGTTTGACTAATGACTCCTCTTTAGCTTCTGCAGTTTTTATACCTTATTATGGTGGTCTTGACATCGGCCGTTACCTTTGGGATAATATTACAGCAGTGAGAGATTCTTTGGGCCTTGATCTTGTCAAGTGGCTTGTGCAAAAACCTGAATGGAAAAAAATGTGGGGTAGAGACCATTTCATTGTTGCTGGAAGGATTGCATGGGATTTTCGAAGAGTCGTAGATAGTGATAACGGCTGGGGAAGCAATTTTATGTCTTTGCCTGAATCTATGAACATGACATTGTTGTCAATCGAATCCACTGCCTGGAGCAACGAATTCTCGATACCATACCCAACTCATTTCCACCCTTCAAGTGACGATGAGATAGCTGATTGGCAAAATGCAATGAGAAAGCAAAAAAGGCAATACTTGTTTTCTTTTGCTGGCGCTCCACGACCTTTTCTGCAAGATTCTATCCGCAGTGAGATAATCAACCAATGCGTAGCATCTAAGACGTTATGCAAGTTGCTGGACTGTGATTCTGGACCAAACAAATGTGATAACCCAGTTGAAGTAATTAAGGTATTTCAAGACTCAGTTTTCTGCCTGCAGCCTCCAGGGGATTCGTTCACTAGGCGATCAACCTTTGATTCAATTGTAGCAGGATGTATTCCAGTCTTCTTCCATCCAGGATCTGCATATGCACAGTATGAGTGGTATTTGCCGATTGATTATAGTAAATATTCTGTGTTCATACCAGTGAACTTGGTGAGAAATGGGAGTATAAACATCAATGACACTTTGCTTCAAGTTTCCAATATCGAACTAATGAGCATGAGAGAGGAGGTTATAGATCTGATACCAAAGATTCTATATGCAAATCCCAAGTCAAAACTAGAGGGTTTTGAAGATGCATTTGACATAGCAATTAAGGGAGTACTTGAAAGAGTTGACAAAGTGAGAACGGAAATAAAAGAAGGAAAAGATCCTGGCATTGGTTTTGCAGAACCAAATTGGCAGGTCAGATTCTCTAGAATGGGTCCTCAAATGGACTGGGGTCATTTCTTCTGAGAATAATGTTTCGATTAAATAGATTGTTTTTCGTTTCTTTTTTGTGTTTATCATTGTTGTTAACTAAAGTTTTCGTCTATACATTCTCTAATTTTTCTTCTCTTCACATTTGTTATGCATCACTTATAATTTAGAAATAAGTATCTAGGGTTTAGTTTCGAGTACAGTACTTAAGTTCCTGCCCTTAAAAAAAAAAAGTGAAAGTCAGGCCTACATTGGGTGTATTACACCGGTGGTAGGATTTAACACACATCACCCTATATTATTAACTTAATTAATAAAAATAAAACATGTGTCTTATTTTTTAAATCCTATCACTGGGTCTATATATATATCCAGTGTTGGTAAGAATCTGAAAAAAAAAAAAAAATTTGTCTATGGTTTGTTAACAGATGCATTTACAAAAGCAGTTATTTTTATAGTATCATAGTGACATGTTTTCATCATTTACCTCACTAGGTTGAATAGGTAATCATGTAAGAAAAAATTTAAATTTTTAACTTAATTTATCTAATAAAAGTAATAATTTTTATTTTTATTTATGTAAAAATATTGTAGACGGCGGGGTTTAGTGCACGCCCAAGTTTATTGCAACCGTGACACTGTTTGAGCTCAGGGCTCTAGAGAACACACTAACCATTGTCACAAAAACATGGCGTGAAGATGAGGTGTTGCCACCCAGGGTAATAACTGGGACAGAATTATGAGTGGTGGTAACTCGATTCTCTAAACAAGTTGCACCACAACCATGAGTTCTGGATACGAAATACCAACTTCTCTAGTCTGGTGTTCATTAGAATTATTTTATTAAATTACTACTTTATCCTCTATTTACATGCAATTTCATAAAACCCTAAGACAACCAATCCATGAAAAAACACATAAAAAATGCATTCGTTAAAGCTCAAAACCCCTAAGTTAATCGAATCTACATATTTTAATTAAATGGGCTAAATCTACATGTTTTATTTTACAATTGAGCCTAGAAAACTAATGGGCCTAATTCCTACTCAATTTTATTTAAATGAGTCTAAGTCTATTTCTTTTAATTCTAAAAATGGGCCTAGATTTACAAGTTTTACATCTAGAATGATCATAATTCTACAAATTATGTAAAGGGCTTAAATTAATGGGCTAAATCTAGATTAATTAAATTAAACTAAAATATGGGCCTATGTCTAATTAACTTGGTGGGCTTAAGTTATTTCTAACTTAAAACTAAATCAATTATGGACTTAAAATTAATTAACTTTAAAAATCCTATTAGTTAAACCTAATTATAAAAAGTGATCTTGCTATAAACCTAATCCCTAATATTATGAGCTCAAACAAACACAAAAACAAGAAAAATTAAAAGTAAACGTATAAACAAACAAATAAACATATAAAGCAAAAACAAAATAATCATGAAAAATAACCAAATAATTTAATAATAATAATAAAAACTTCAATTACTGGCCCTAATTCAATTTACATGCTTCCTATTTTAACTACAGCCACCATCAATTCTAATTAGGGTCTTACTGAGTGAAACCTAATTTACTAATTACTTAATAAAACTAAAAACCATTCATCCACCACAATTTTATTATTCCCACTAATGGGGCTATTACAATGATCTACAAATAATTAAAATAAAAAAAATCTAAAATCAAATAATAAGAAAAGTACAAAATAAGCAATAATCAAAATAAAATACAGAAAAAACTCTAAAATTAAATTTAATTTATGGGGTCCTTGGATCTTCATGGATTGATTATTTGTATAGTCACTTCATCATCCATCCCTCATCACAAAACACAAAACATAAAAAAGTTAGAATAAAATCAAATAATGGACAAAGTAAATTAAAGTAATAAAATTAATTCAAGATAAAAATAAACAAATAAATAACAATCAAATGAAAAGAAAAAAATAAAATTGCAAATCTAAAACTAAAGAAAAAATAATTGAAATAACGAACAAAAAATAACAAAGAAGATCAATTATACTTTTGATATAAAATTAACTTTAACTGAAAAGTAAGACGAAATTGAGTAGAAAAACGAATAAAATTAGATCAATAGTAAAATTAAACAATGAAAAAAAAGATGATGGATGGATTTTGATTAGCCCCTCAGAAAGTGATTTTCACCGTGTGCTTCAGAATAAACCTCGAGGACTTGATTTTTTTTGTCTTTTAGCCTGCTGTTTCTCTTCAGGTTTTAACGTCAAAAAGAAAAAAAAGAAAATTTTATTTTTTTTTTTAGTCCCTCCCCCTAAAAAATCCCCTTCTCCAGGATAGTTAACTTGGTTTTTATAAGATGAAAACCCTAGTTTACAACGTGTTTTAGAAAAACTAAATCACAAAGCTCCCTCATGTGATTGATAATCACAGGATAAATAATAGTAAAAAAATTTTATCTAAAAAATCTAGATAATATAAATCATTATCTCACTTTAATTTAAATTTTCAACCAATCAAATTTAAGAAAAATAAATAAAAATTACAAAAAAATCAGATTTTCATGCATCGGGATAGTACAATTCCGACCGGAATTGTGGATTGCCAATCGGCAATCTGGAATTCCGATCGGAATTCTGGATTTTCGATCGGAAATCCATTCTTCCGATTTTTCTCTTTTATTTTATTTTATTTTATTTTAACATTTAATTACAAAAAGACCCCTGAAGAAAAAGAGACTTTTCAATTGAGTCCATAAAAAACCTTCTATTAAATCCTTGAAAAGAAGCAGTCAAGCCTTTGAGACCCAAAATCAAATTATGATGATCTATTTGTAATGTATTTTCATCATCGGAGTCCTCTGTCACATTCGTAGTCCCTTATCCCAAAATTGGGTGTCTACAGTCATCATTGTGGTTTTGATGTTTTGTTCAGAATTTTATTTTACTTTATTAGTGTTGCCTTTGATCTCAATACATTTATGTAAAGTACTCAACAGTAATTTGATGGATGGCATCAGTATTAGGATAGTCCTTAACTTTTCTGAATATGGCTCTTATGTTTTTAAAGTTGCAAGGTTGTTAAAATAATGCTAAATACATAATTGATTGCTATGAAATTGAGTTGCACCTATTTTTCAAGCATAATATGTCTATTCTATTAGCTATAGTGTTTGCAAGCATATATTTCAGTTGCTAGGAGTTTGTTCCTGTATGTCCAAAGGTGTTTGATGGGAGTGTATACCTTCTGCATATTCTAGTAGTGGACAGGTAGAAACTAAACCTAATATCCTATATACCTACATGACAATTAGAGCTCTGCTTAGCTTCTGTGCATATCAACTTTAAGTACTAAATTTTTTTATTTATGTTCTTAAAGGATTATGGTTATAGCTTGTGATCTAAGGGAATGAAAGCAGTTGGGTTCAAGAAGGGGAAAGGGTTGGACTTGTAGTTTCCACGAGTTTGGCCACAAAAACCCATCATGTGTTACTATGAGCGAGTTTATGGCTTTATTCATTATGGTTTTATGCTTTCCAAAGATATACTTGCTTAAATGGATGTAGATTTTTGCGTAGATTTGTTCAATATCTGCACATCTTTTTCATGTTTTAGCTAAAATACGTATTTGTGCAATTGATGAGTTTGACGAGATAAAAAAATAGATCATGCAGTAATTCATGAAGTTAGGTATTTTTTCAATTGATGAGTTTAATAAGACAAAAAAAATAGATCATGTAGCAATTCATGAAGTTATGGAGCTATTGACTGTCAGCATCACCAAGCCTAGGAATGCTACATGTTTTAATGTAAGAAATATCTTGGTCTAGCTTGATCATCATCATCTCTCGTCACCATCATTATCATTCATAATCATCATCCTCATTATCATTATGTCTCATCATCATGATCATCATCCTTATTATCATCATCATCATGATTATCATCATCCTCATTATCATCATCTCTTATCATCATCTCTTATCATCATCATCATCCTCATAATCATCCTCATCATCATCATCTTCCTCATTATCATCATCTCCCATCATCATAGTCATCATCTTCTATCATCATCATCAACCTCATCATTAAAATCACATAATCATTCTCGGACAATTAGGAAAGCACATGTGTGAGAGAAGCTAAAACAAATACCTATCTATAAGCACTCATTTTCAGGATGGATCGAGTGTGGATGCAACGAGGATCCGACAATGAAATTTTACTGAAATTAGTCTTCGGATTTCGGTTCTTGAATCTTAGGACTTGATTGCAAGGTTCTTTAAGGACCTATTTGCAAATTTTTATGATATTTTGTAAGTCAATTTCTAAATAAATAAAATTCAAAAGAGGTGCCTAGTTATGAAATTCTATATCTGAATTATGTAATTCTGATCCCAATAGGAATTATGGAATTCCAACCAAAATTACACATTTCCAATCAGAAATACACATTTCTGATCGAAAATATGGAATTCCGAACAAAATTGCGCAAGTCCGATTGGCGTCCGATGTGTTTGTTTTAAATTATTTTTAGTTTTTGAAAATAATTTTATTGAATTGTGATTGGTCCAAAAATAATTTAAAAATAGATAATGACTCCTTTTTTGGTGATTTTTACGCAATTATCACTATTTTGTTAAAATAAAAAATGTAATTGATCTCAATCACATGAGTTGAGTTACGTAACTCAATTTTTTTAGGGTTTTGAGTGGTTTTCTATAAAAACCTATGTTTTTTACACAAAGAGTAGAGAGGTTCTTTTGGCTAAAAAATTAGCTAGAAAATATTTTGAGAGCTTATTCTTCCTAACAAAACACAAAACAAAAAAAATGGTTTGTTTTGCACGTTCTTTCTTTTAAGAAACACAGAAACCTTTTCTGGGTTTCAATTTTCGTTTGTTCTTAACTTTTCTAAAAAAAAGTTCTTTTGAAAGACAAAGCAGTCAATCCTAAGATCAAAAAAGCAATCTACAGACTCCATTTCAATACTGAAACGGTGAATCAAACAAACGTTAAGGAGCAATCAAACAACATCCCACCATACTCATCCCTTCTTTATTCTATTTTCTTTGTTTCTTTCTTTATTTTAATTTATTTAATTCCTTTATTTTATTTAATTTATTATTCTTGGTTCTAATTTTATTTCCTTTATTTTTATGCTAATGGCTGTAGTGAGAGTAACCTGAGCACATGTAGTGGTTGAGATGTGATTGAACCATGAAGGTCCATGGAATGCCATGGCTAAAGAACTGTGTGTCATACATCGAATTTTGACTATCCCCAAAAGGGTCCAATGATTAAAGCATATCTTCGAATATGACAAGTGTCTGTTCATTCGTATCACCTCTGAAGCGTACCGTGAGTTTGAAAAAGCTGAACTGATCCTTTAAAGAGCAAAATCGACCTCCAAATCATTAAGTTGCACCCCGATTTTATGAATTACAAATTATCGGAGTGGTAAGTTGCTCATTTTGAACAATCGTTGCTCAAAATGAGTAACTCATCAGACTGGTGTTCGTCTCATGAGATTGGTGTTCCAATTTGCAAAATTGGAAGCCGATTTTGATAAAACGGACATCAGAAATGCATTCGGAAGGTCCTAAAACCCTAAAAACACCCCTAAAATAGCATGATCGGAGCCCGATAAGGCCGTGTGACATGCATAAGAGCACGTGATCATGCGTCCTCGCAAGGACGCATGATCACATGCCCTAGGCCCATGATCACGCGGACCAAAGGAGTGATAATGTATTTTTAGGCACTTTTCCCTATAAATAGGCGTCTCTACTTCCCATTTTGAGGGGAGTGCCTACATACACTGAAACACTGTAGAATTGAAGAATCAGGAGTCCCAATTTACACACTTTTGGCTCACCCACTGCATTTTCGTAGGATTTTTTAAACCGCTTTTAAAGCAAACCCATCCTCATCTTTGTCAAAACATGCTTCAAAGGTATACAAATTTGCATTACACACGTCATTTTCAACCTCTCGATGAGGATAACTTGAGAATCCTACGAGGCTAAAGCTTCATAAACAACAAACAAGCTCAGTCGAATCTGAGGACCAAATAATTATTTTTGCATGTTTACTTTACTGCCTTGCATTTTATTTTATTGCCGCCGGTAGTTGAGAAATTATTGTGATCTATGTGACGAGATTGGTAATTTGCATGTTGATTGAATAATCTCAGCTTTGTTTTGCTCATAATAACCTATCATTTTGCATTAATATGCATACAATAAACATGAGAACTTACTTATCTAAGATAAAGCTTTGATATTGTGGTCCAATGATGCAATCATCATTATTTACTATTTATTATATCATTTAGAAATGCTTTATAATAATCCTTGCAAGAGCATGAACTACGTGCATCTGTTTAATCATTCATGATGCATTAATCATCTTTTTTGTGTTTATCTGCTGTCTGAGTGGATGAATAGATGGAATTGCATATAGTTTTGTTAACCTCTGTCTTGCAGGTGTTTTCTAGATCAGGACTAGATTTACATTTTCATAATCTTCTTTTCCTTTTTTTGAATGTATTTACTAGGAAAGCCTTGTAAATAATAATGTTGAATCTCTCTTATTTTCCATTATTATCATGTTCTTGTGTGAATGTGTATATATCAACTATCATTACCAAAAGTAAGGTGTTGTGGTAGCCATATATTGAGTATCATAATGAGAAATAGTCAAAAAGTAGATGAGATCTCTCGGGCTCAGAATCTCTGCTGGGGACGGTACTCGTTGAGTGACCCGATATTGTCCCTTTCATCTTTTTTTTTTTATTTTCTAAAAGCCAGGTTGCGACTCTAAACACAAAGCATCTCGCATCCAACCGAGACCAATCATTTGTCCCTATCCCGTAAACGGAATGGATTTCCTACCTGGCAAAGTTGCCATGTCCCTCGGAATCAAAAAAATGTCAAGACAAAAAGGTCGCTCACAGTGGCGACTCCATTGGAGACTCTGGTTAGAGAGATCAATTCGAAAATGACTATTTCTCATTACACTATACTTTATCATATGGAGCCCTTCATCATTGCATTTGCACTACATAATCACATGTGCACTCTTGGTCCCTATTAGCCGACGATGATAGAAAGTGATCCAGCATGGTTCCACTCGAGTCATAGGGTGACCGATTTAGATTTGTCACCTTTAGCCTTTACTCATGGTTTCGTTGGACTCATCTAACCAGAGTCTGTGACCTAAGTCCTTAAAGGAGGTGACCCGAGTTATCAAAAGAATGCTAGACTCACTAACCGGAGTCCGTAACCCTAGTCATGGGGGGCATTCTCGCTAAAGGAACCCTTGGCCTATTACCCTCGACTCAACCCATGTAAATAAACCAATAGAAATCTCCACTAGGATCTCACCAAGCTTGCTGGGCCTGATGCTGTCTGTTTGACCTGACATTCACAAATGCTATGACACTTTTAGTTTCGATCACCGATTAACGTCATTACGTTTATTCTCATAGACTGCTCACACTTAGACTGTGCGATCCTTGTTTACCTTGCATAAGCCCGATGTGCAAGGAATGATAAGAATAATCCACCTCAGTATGAATAACCTATGAGAATTGATGAATAGTGACATCTTTCGATGATGGAACCTATAAGCGTCATCCATTTGTTCTTATCAGATAAAATAGATGGGTCAGGAATCCGACTAGATTGCAGACATTTGTGTTGAAATAATCAAATTGTAAACTCTCAAATAATAATTTCATGCCTTTTAGTAAACATATCAAATATCAATGTGGGGACATGAAATTGGACCCCTCTTATTGACTATAGCCCCTACACACGTAGGCATGTAAGGACTATAGACGCCATTTGTGACCCAACGACCGGTCCTTACATTGACATTATATGCTTACCTCGAGTGCATTTGAGCATCGTTCCTTAGTTCTCATTAATATAAATTGAAATAACCTAGTCTGAGAGCGGAACCATAGTCCTATGCTGACTATTGGATCAAAACCCACCTAGGAAAGAGACTGAATAACCACATGGAGTGATAAGGTTGGAAGCGAGAGCTTGCATGTGTATGGTTTGTTCCTTGTGTAGAAAATACTAACCGGTTTTATTTTTTTTCTTTCAATCATGCATATATAGATTACATGTAAATAGCATACACTGACCACAATTTTCTATGGCTGTCCTGTATTTTTGCATAGACATCCCATGCATATATTCTCACCCTATTCCTTTGCATGGGCACATCATGCACACACGATAACTTTTCTATACCTTATGGCATGATAAGCATCCATAATTATTTCCTTTAGCTTATCTTATTAATTACTAACCCTTTCTCTTATGTTGTGTTTTCTTTTCAAAGAACATCATATGCATTCCTAATAAAGCTCCACACATCAATAAATATTTTATAGCGCATGGCATAACATGCATTTATATTATCCTTGTTCCTCACACTAATCTCATCCTTTTGAGTAACATTATGCATCCATGCATACATCTCATAATAATTTACTCATACATGCATTTCATGGTAGTTGCACTAATCCCATCATTTCTACAGCCACGAACCCCAAAAGCAACCTTAAAAGGAGAGTCAGAAATGGTTAGAATTCAAAATGGCCAAGCAATCTCGGATTCAAAGTCTAAATGATCTACTCAAAGAGCACATAGAGAAATTCATAGCTAATGGTGGCTTAATCAACATCTTTTGACCTGAAATCAAGACCATTATTCAGACTGAAATCAAGAATATCCTCAACCAAACCCCAGACCTCAAAGTTGAGATGATTTTCTTAAGTGGCAAGACTGACACTCCTAATTCTGAGTCAAACAAGGGGAAAGAAGTCATGAGCATGCCTAAAGATATTGAAGATGATTGCAAATTTTACCAGGAAGGTTATTGTAAGCACCCAATTTCGGGATAACTAGAGCATGAATGCGACAAAGGACCCGATGATGAAAATAGACTGTGAAATTAGATTTATTGGATTTGATTTATTGGCTTAGAACTAAATTGTAAATTATTTTTAAAATTTATTGTAAATTTTATTTATTTAACTCTTTCTAATAAATTTTTTAAAAAAAATTAATTAAAAAAAAACAAGAAGAAAAGTGGGCCGAAGTTGGCCGGCCAACTTTGGCCAAATACTTCCCCATTTTTTTTCGCAAATCCCGATTTTTTTTTTGGAATTGGAAATACAGATTTCCAGTCAGAAATCTGTATTTCTGGTCGGAAATGGACTTTTACGAATTTTTTTTTTTGGAATTGGAAATGCCGATTTCCGACCGGAAATCTGTATTTCCGGTCGGAAATGGACTTTTACGAATTTGTTTTTTGTATTGTTATTTATTTATTTATTTATTTTTATTTATTTGTTTATTTGTTAGTTATATAGATTTTGATTAATTTTTATGTGATAAATACATTTGTTTTATTTGATAAATAAAGTGATAAATATATATATTTTTATAGATAAATAATTAAAATAAATTCTCATTATCTTGTACCAATTTAGGGTTACAGGATGGTCTCTTATAAATACGTAATTTTCTTTTCACGTAGGGGGAGGGAGGTTTTTCTTTTTTCTTTTCTCTCCACCTCTTTATGATTCTTAGCCGTCAACCAAAACACACCCACTTTTCTTAATTTTTTTACGTACTTTTTTCAAGTTTTAGTCGTAAATCAGATCCAAATAAATCAAAATCACAGACAAACACAACAAAAGCCACAGGCTTTCATTAATAGTGATCACCTTCTGAGGGGAATCAATACTGCATCATCAAACTAGTTCTTTTTCTATTCATTTTTCTTTTTTTATTTGATTGTTTTTTTATTCTATTTAATTTTTA